>QEWY01001877.1:990644-1060922 GCA_006503575.1 Baylisascaris schroederi
TTGGCCAATATGTATTTTACGCGGTCTTATTGATTTTGATGTTGTGCGACTACAACGATGTGATATTATATTATTACGGTATTATAGATTCAGCAAATCTTTGGTAATTGTATATGTGCTCTGTTTGCTCGTTGAATAAATTTTGGTTTTTATTTTCTTTACTCATAGAGAATCTATATTACAACCTAATAGGTAAAGCAATTTCTTTTTTTTTTTTCAATCACTTTCATCCCAATCGCATCGAGCAATCCATTCAGGATCATAGCGTGGTTTAGCACTAAGATTTTCAACCTGAAAATAGATTTATCTCTTAAGAAAATTCAAGCCAATTGTTGGAAAAATTTGAAAAAAATTAACATTGAATTTTCGAAAAGTGGAAAAAAGTCTGCAAAAAAATTTTTTTTTCTTCCAATTACTCAAAATTTTTATTTGAAAATCAAAAGTACCATAAGAAGATATTAGTAGTAGCCTCTATTGTACTTCCTCTTTTTCCTCCTCTCTTCCGCTCTTTCCTCCTCCCCTCCTTCCTCCTTCCTTCACTTCTCGCTCGATGCGAAAATTCCTGGTAGAAGGGAAAATCTAGTGGAGGTTTTACGATAGGCTGGAGGGATATCATAGTTGAATATGAGGTCAATACCTGGCATTGAATGATAGCTTTGATATCTTTAAGGCACGGTTGATATGAGAATATACTTTGCAGATCACATGTTGGTACATCACCTTTACAAAAACTGAGACAATCGAATGCGACTCCTCAAATGAATTCTTTTAGATTTATGTCAACGTTAGCAATTATTGCCATCTTGAACGTTTTTATTCAAAATTGTTGTAAGCATAAATTGTTGCTAATTTTTATTTTATTTCATTTAATTAATTAATTAATTTATTTACTTATTTATTTATTTTAGCAAATTCGATGATATTTTACTTATCAAAATGATTTAATTTATAGTGCTTGATGTTATAAGTAAATGGATATTTTGCTTCTGATAAACGATGTAATAGTAATTTAGGGGCTAGAAATAAATTTTTTTTTTAGTAATTTCACTTAATTTATTTCATTTCAATGCAGCATTCATCAAAAAGTTCGTCGCAATTTTTTTCCGCCACTTCTTCCAATCGATAGAAGGAAAATAGGGTGGGGGAAGCGGAGGCGGGGTAGAGGGATGGGGGAGGGGGGTTGATATTGCTTTTCTCATCCACTGATCATTGATATGGTAGATACTCGCTTTAAGCATAGATTTAAAAAATGCTTTAAGGCAAATTTCTATAGCATGAGGTTTAGTTCTTCGAGGCTAATGTTATGAAAATGTGTCATAGGGGTTTTTATTTTGGCTTTTACGGTATTTCATATACCTTTTTCTTTGCAACATGCAACATTGTCGTTTGCATCCGCAGCACAATATGCCCAAGTTGTTAGCTGTGAGACACATTTAAAACCAAGAGTACTACTTAACTGAAATATATGAGTATCTATTATCATAGTGGGTGTCATCACTTTGTTATATATCCACTGCATGCCACTAATGATAGGATTCTTGAGAGAAAAAAAAACGGATTAAAGCACAATACGTGCTTTTTAGAAGAGCTAGATTAAAGCTGGGAAAGAAAACGATTTGTATTTGAAGCCGAGCTTATATATAACAATGGGATCTTAATTTTTATTCAGTTTAAGAGTGGATTTGATTTTGAAGTGATTTACAGGTAATGCAAAAAATTTTGGAGGAATAGTGAGACTAGAGATTAGCCAATTTTATAAAGAATATATTTGCAAATTTCCAAAACATTTTGAGTTAAGTGGTTCGAAAGTTTTGCTGTATTCTTTTTTGATAAGCTAAGCGTAATGGTTTACCAAAATATTGAACCGTCAAGCTAAGAATGCTTGCTGTATATACAGTTATATTTTAGGCTTTTTTTTAAATAATGAATTGCAAATTTGTTTTTATAGATTTATTTCTATATTTTATTTCTTTCATTTCATAAATCAATTATTTTTCTCTCGATAATCGTCTTAAAAAAAATGATGTTTTTTGTGATTTCGTAAATTTTTTTGATATTCTCCAAAGATTTAATTTAAAAAAAGAGTGACATTTGCCTTCTCTTATATAAATGTAAAAGTTTTTCCTAAAAATATTAGTTGAATTTTTATTAAAAATATTGTTGGCATATTTGAAACACTTAAAAAGTCTTACTTCATCGACGGTGGTATTATAACCGCATAGTGATAAACAAAAATTCATCTCTTGTTTACCGACTGTTTTACAACAAGTTTGTATTCGTTGATGATGCATTGCGGCACATGAACATTGACATGTCTTCTTCAACGTTTGTGCTTTTAAACTGTTTCCATAGCATTCACCCTGAAAAACTTTTAGCAAAAGTTACCGTAATCAAGTAACATACGGTAACCGGAAAGGATTACTGAACATGTCATGAAACCGGAAAGATAAAACTGTTGAAGGAAAGTGGGGAAAAAAACTGAAAAAAAGGTAACGGCCATTTTTGAAGTGAAAAAAAAAGTGGAGAGCACGATCATTAAACAAGTGTAATAAAAATACTGCCAAACGTTAGAGAACCGAAAAGGGCGGCGAATAGATATTTGATGCCATATAACGGAAGCAAAATATTGCAATTTTATTCTATTATAGTGAATAAACGAATTAAAAAAAACCTGAATAAAAAAAATGATTTTTGCATCTAATGAGGAAAATTTTTAGAAAAATTTGAATTTTATTGGTGATCAGAAAATATGTCGAATAATTTCTCACTCATTTAAATATAAGAGGAAAGTTTTTGATTTTTCAACGTTTTTGAAAATGTTGAAATTAAATTAGTTGTTTTGATAAAAGAAAAATACTATGTGGATAATTCCTACACTTATATATTTTATTTTAGTACAGATTTCTCCGCCATTAAAAAACTCCGGTCCTTTAAAGATAACCTTAAAAATGTTTAAAGTTACCCCATGCCGTCGGTATATTTTAAGGAGATGTTTTGCACATTCCTTTAGTGCTGCTGAAGAAAAAATGTATTGCGTAACTTTTATGAGTCACGAATTAGAAGTATTGAATACACAGACAAACAATGACATACATGCACAGACAGACAGATAGATGCATTTGCACGCAGACTGGCGACGTATGCTCTACTCTTTTATAAAATTCTATAAAAAACTGTTAATGTGATTATAGTGGTCATTCGATTAATAATTATATCTTTCTTAGATCATTAATAATACTTAATTGTTTTACAAGTCATATTGCAAACGTTACTTTTTGCAATATTGCAATGGGAGTCATTGCAATATTGCAAAAGTGATATTGCAATGAAATATTGTGAAAGTGATGTTTGTTTTTTAAAATATGTTACCATTTATTACGATAAAAAAACGTCAGCGCCAGCTAGATTGCTACTGTAGCCGTTTTTGGAAGCACTGTAAATATATATATGAATACATCCATTATAACTGTCTGCTCTGAATTACCTTAGTGTACAAACGATTTCAGCAAAAAGATTGCCATTTTTTGTCCACTTCTGCATTTTTGTCCATTTCTGTCCACTTTGTCCAGCATATATACATATAAATAAAAGAAACCAGACTGGAATCGAAATCGAAACCATGCGCATATCACTCCTAATCTTTGCCGCTTGGCTATCGAAGAAAGTGCATATAATAAAAGTGAATGCAAACTTGCCTGCTCGGCTTTCTTTAAGCAATATGGTTTCTCATCAGGACAAACCACCAGGAGTTCATCGATGGTTAGCTCACCATCAACGAGTCGAACGACTGCAAGCAGGACGATGATGAGCGAATGTGTGCACATATTATCCATCGAATAGTGCAATCTCTAATGTCGTTTCATCGTCATAGAAGGTCGTCCAGGACATCAATTCAAAGCGGTTCTTCATAGGAGCGAATTTCGATGTGGAGAGTGACCGCCCCATGTAATATCCTTCTATCGAACACTGACCAGCGTCCATTTTCGATGAGCATCATGCATTGTGATGTATTCACACATATAAAAACTAGTAATTCCACTTTAGTGAAAGTCATGTATCTCTCATTAGAGAGAGTGACCACAAAGTGACCATTGTTGTGGACTAGGAGCAAACCACTAGTGACAGCATAACACTCTCGTTAGAATTTTGTGTGTTCGCTTTTTTTTTTTGAATTTCATATGTCGCTGCGAATGGTAATGCATTCGGCAACAATTCGGTGACGATATTAAAAAAGAAACAAAAAAAGATTGCGACACTAATGTACCTAAGTTTTTGAGTAATGTGAATAGTGGCTTTAGAGAGTAGATATGACCGAAATTCGAAGTAACAATTTTGCAGTCGAATAAAATCTTTGAAAACGCATAATGACATATGATTCATTTTATAGTCAGAAATGTGTTTTTTTTGAAACGTTCTTTTGAGCAAACAAGTTGGAACTTTCTGAAACAAAGATACAGTTAGGCAATCATAGAGGAGATGATTTCATCATGCCGTTTTTGCAAAAAAAAATGTATAAAAAATTTAAAAAGCGCATATAAAAAGTACAAATCATGCCAAACCTTCCTGGCGCAATTTCCCACTTTTCATAAATTTTTTTTTTCAGTAGCAAAATGTTTAATCCCTATTATCCCTAGCTGTCCCTATTATCTCATAATCTCTAATGGTTGGATATACATATATATATATATATATATATATATATATATATATTTGCTATTCCTGTATTACGAAGGTACTGCTGCAGTTCTTATGGATACTTCATGCGACCAAGCGCTTCAACTGTATGAAATTAAANAACGAAAACTGTTTAAGATGAACAGAATGGAAAAACACCGGATGGAGGCTAGTTAATCGAAGGTGTTTGTTGACAAAAGGGTTTGGATTAAGTCTGATCCTTTGTGCAGCGAAGTCCGTGATCAGATTTAGGTGGCATCTCTAAAAAACTGGATGTTTCCAATGTTTCAAGGTGATGCTATAGCATTACATTTAACAACTTCGGGGTTTTCCGGAAAAAAAAAAGGTAAGGGAAATGGGAACGAAGGCAGCGGACGGAGTGTTATAACCATCAGCACCTCCGGCAGTATAGATTTTCTCTTTCATTTCTATAGAGAAATTTTTTTATGACAGAAATATTGTCAGCTTTATGAATATATAGGATTCAGAGAATGTGATTAGTGTTTTACTCTTCACAGATCTCTTTCACTGTATTATTTTCTCTTTGTTATGTTTGCATATAATTTTTTTTTTGTTTGTTATAATATATGATGAATAATATAAAAAGTATATCGCTTGAAAAGTGATCAGTGTGTCTGGCTAGATAGCAAAGTTATAATACCATCAAGTGTACGCTTATTATTAATATTACTGAGTAATTCGTTTATAAAGTTATCGATAAATAATTGCGACAAATTTGAAGGGAATATAGTGAACGATGTCTTTGGCTGATGAATTGTTGGCAGATTTGGAGGAGGATGGAGATGGTCTTGAGGAGAGTGCAGCACAAGGTACCGTCGATGGTATTGTTGAAGAGGTCTATGAGCAGTTACCAATTACAAATGCTTACGATCAAGTTGGTGCAGTCGCCAAATTAGCATCTACACCAGAGTAAGTTCTCGTTCGCTGAAGTAGCCATGAGAGGGCTGGGTGAGGGGGGAGGAGGGAGGAAGGGAGGATGGATTATATGACCTTATGGGTATTAGCATTCTGTTAACTTACCCTCATTCATCCTCATTAAAAAAATGACTGTTCTGGTAAGTAAAGTATTGGATTAAAGTGATACGCGTAGTCGATATGAGCTGAGATGGCTATCGTGGGCGAGACTTGTGTTCGAGAACATGTCGCATCGAAAAGGGTGCTTAACAGTCTTTGCGATGAACGGCAAGGTAGCCACCACCGACTAATCGAGAAAACTAGAGCAATGTGTTTACTGAAAGGAAGAGCTTCCACCAAAGAACTGCTTCTTGCTTGCATCCTCTCTTTCGACCCCACTATGTGTTCGAGAACATGTCGCATCGAAAAGGGTGCTTAACAGTCTTTGCGATGAACGGCAAGGTAGCCACCACCGACTAATCGAGAAAACTAGAGCAATGTGTTTACTGAAAGGAAGAGCTTCCACCAAAGAACTGCTTCTTGCTTGCATCCTCTCTTTCGACCCCACTCCTTCCTTCCACCATATCTTGAAAAGGCTTCAGAAACATCGAGGAGGGAGTGGTTTTTTGTTATAGAATACTGTAATAGACCGTATCAGGATCAGTGTTGAGGATGCATACTTAATGAATGTTGTGTATTTTTTCAGGTATAAAGAGCTAATAGCGAAAATGGAGGAGCAATTAGGCTTAGAAGGGATACCACCTGTGAGCGCACCACTAGAAGCGGATCCACAATACAAGCTCATTGTTCAACTCTCGGCGGTTGGTTTTCTTTGGATTTCGTTTCTCGATCCTCGATTGAAACCATCTCTTGGTGAACTTTTTTCTAAAACGTAAAGCGAAGCAAGGCTCTCACAGTTTCATAGACAACTGTAATCTCGTTTTCTTGATAAGCCTTTTTCCTCGTTCTCCTAGTGAAAGATCGAACGAATAGTTTCTAGAAACGAGAGTGTTAGCTTCTCTCGTTCGAAAGACACCAAAATACAGGGACTTTTATAATTAGGGCCTCAAATTTCAACACTACCTGATGGGTGTACTCCAGGTTCGATGGAATTCCATCCTCCGTTGGAGGTTGGGAATGGCACTCTTATAATTGTGGATCTGGAGCGGTTTTGGTGATAGAAGGTATTAAAATCGTCTTGGTATATCATCAGTTTTAAAAGAAATGCCAATTTTCGTATTAGTTTGAGTGAAATCTAATCGCTGTCTTTTATTGCATCGCTTAAAATCTTGTTTCCGGTAGTGTGTGGTCATATCCGTATGTCTCTGTTACGGTGCATTTACATTCATCGGACCTATACAAAGAATTTGACCAATGTGGCTGAAGCGGAACAATTTGTATAGGATGATTGCGAAGTAAGGTTTATGAGGAAAAATGAAGGTGCGCACTCGAAGTTTCACAGGTGAAATATTTCAGCTGGCAGCTGATATCGACCAAGAGTTGAATGTCATACATAAATTCGTTCGCGACAAATATGAGAAACGTTTTCCTGAACTTGAGTCGCTTGTTCCGAATGCATTAGAATATTTGGCAGTGGCGAAACTGCTTGGTAATGATATTTCAACGAAGGGACAGAACAAACAGATCCTCAGGTGATTTTCTAATCATCCAACAACTTTCGACTCTCTTCTATCTCCTGGATAGTTTTGCAGTTGCATTTCTTCTTGAAAAGTGAATCGCTGAGGGATGAGGAGTGTAAATCTCAAGAAACATGGCGATGTTCGAAGGGAGAAATAAGAGAGGTGGGGTGGAGGAGGGGGTGGAATACTGGGCTTGTAAACTTGGATATGCCTCTGCATGCGGCTTTCTGAGCCTTGATTTTTCCAGCAAATGCTTCTCGTTTAAGTGTGGTACTTGGAAGAAAATAAGGACAGGGATAACTGATCTTTGCACATTAAAAAAAAACGACTGGAGTTAAGAAATTATGCTCTAATTTTCTTTGTCAAACGGAGTTCTTTTTGCAGTGGTGATTTGTGAATAAGTTTCAGTGAAATTCTTGCACCTGCAACGTGCATTGTGGTGAGTGTGACAGCGTCAACTACCCAGGGCAAACCACTCGATGTAGATGAGCTGACAAGTGTGCAAGAAGCATGTGATTTGGCTGAGAAGATGCACGCCGATCGTCTCAATATGTATAGATTGGTCGAGTCTAGAATGGCTCTTATAGCACCAAATCTATGCGAGATTCTTGGTGCTGGAACTGCAGCTATGATTGTATCGAAAGCTGGAGGTTAGTCTTTTCTCTTATATTTACTGCTTTATTGTAGTAAGAGAGAAGGTAGATGGAGTGCAGAGTTATCGGTGATGCGTTAGGAAGGGGAATTTTTTTTTTTTGAATGATCGCAAGTTTAGTAGTCGAAAAAATACCAGATTATGATGAGGGGAGGTGATAAAATTGAAAGACGCCTCCTTAAGCGATGGAGTTTTTTTCTCTGGGCGATATTTTATATACTTCAAATTTATAATAATCACAGCAACAGATGGCTTTCATAAGTACTGTGTAGATATAGCTGAAAAATCGGGAAAAGTAGATAAGATAATCGGTGGGCGTCACATTCAGCTTCATCATTTAGATAGAATTTTGTATATATGGCTAAAATCGTGGCGCAAATTCCAAACTGCTTGGCCAAGCATCTTTTGCTGTTGTGTGCCCTCAAAATTGCAGCGTGAGGGGCATCTCTCATTGTCGATTTTGTTTGGTGATCGGAATTTGCAAACTTTGTCGTGCGTTGGATCTTGGAAGCCTATTATTGAGGGGGATATCGGCCGAACCGATCACGACCTTCGTGACCAAGCCTAACTTGAAGCTTTATGAGTTTGGATTTGTCGTTGTCGAGTCTCGGTCTACAGTGTGTGTTTCTGATCAGACGTGTTGACTGTGGTCTTGCATACAAAATATTGTTTGTAGGATTAGCTCCATTAGCGCGATTGCCGGCGTGTAATGTGCTCGTTCTTGGTGCGCAGAAAAAAACACTGAGCGGGTTCAGCTCGTCGACAGTGATGCCTCATGCGGGTTTCATTTATTTCCATCCGATAGTGCAAGGAGTACCACCTGATTTCAGGTATTCAATCTAAGTTATTTATGTATATAAAGTTTTGATGCTCACTTTATTAGCAGTATTTTTGCTTATTTTATCAGTGGTGTTGTAGTGCCGATAAAGCTTCCTGGAAGTTGAAGATTTCTTGAGGTTTTTGAGAAAGGACTTTATTACGAAAGGCTGCTTTAATCTTTTTGTTGGATTGAATATTGTAGCATAACATGAAAACAGAGGTGGAGGAGGATGAGGGGTTAACGACGGGGAGATAGAGATGATGGAGAATCAACAGGGCAGTTTACATTCAATCATGAACTGTAGCCTGGTAAGGAGCTTTCCGGAAAGCTTGTGGCATTCGGTAAAGTAGAGGATGTAGTCTAACGAAATGGAGGGTGTGATCTAAAAGATTTATTGCATTGCATATAATATTTTGCAAAAAAGTCCGAAGGTATTTGGCTGCGGTTTATGAGATTGCGTTACGTTGCTCGCTGCCATTCGAAGCTTTGAGGGCTTCTAATACAAAAGAGGGGTTTAAGGCAGAAGGTGGCACGATTGTTATCCGCAAAGGCAACACTAGCGGCTCGTGTTGACTCATTGCACGAATCATCGGATGGCTCATTGGGGAAGAATCTTTTCGAACAGGTCAAGCATAAGATCGAGAAAATGCTTGAGCCACCCCCCGTTAAAAGTGTCAAACCCCTCCCGAAGCCTCTCGACAAGGTATGCATCTTCTCTAATTCTCTCTTTTCATTTAAAATATGATTTATTATGAATGTGGAATTAAATCTATCGTTTTGAAAAGAGCGTGAGCCAGTTTGTTATTTAATAGGGTTGCAGTGTGAGGTTTGATCTCCGATTACTCTAATTTACCTTCGATTGTTTATTGCTTCAGATTTACTAGTCGAGAAATTTCAGGCTTATTCTATAGAAAAGAGACTTCGTTGAGAATGATTCATAAAGGATCACATTGCAGGAAAGACATCCTATATTATGGATGAGATGTAGATAGAATGTTTCCTTAAAAGTTGTTGAAGAAAAAGTAGATTGTAGGCGAGTAAGAAACGAGGAGGACGTCGGGTACGGAAGATGAAGGAACGATTGGGAATGACCGAGATGAGGCGTAAGGCGAACCGCGTGAACTTTGGTGAACTGTCCGAGGATGTTATCCAGGAGAACGTTGGATTCTCATTAGGGCAGGCGAGCAGTGGTCCATCATCCAGTGGGCGTATACGAGGCGCTGCTATCGATCCGAAGACCCGTGCAAGGCTAGTGACTTGAGATTCTTAGATCATTGGACTTGAATTTTAGATTACATCTCAAAGTTTTAGTGAATATTTTTCAACTTTACAATGTTATAACTTTTATATCTATTTTTGTGGTTGTATTTTACCATCAGTTTAAATCATTCTTTTTCGTTTATAGGATGTGAAAGACACTCGACTAAATAAGGTCTTTAATTTGAAACGCTGCAACTGCTTTAGTCATTACGATTTAGTATTGATTCTGGTTAATATGCTCAGAGGTGTTATTCTTTCCTTCATCGTTCCCCATTTTTCCCATCCCTTTTCCTCAGAATCATTTCTTCGCCTTTCTTGTGAGGTTTACTGGTTGTGGCAACGGAACATGTTGGTTTTCGTTGCACTTTTCATAGCTCTTTCTTTTCCTTTTTCCAGTACATCCATTGTCAATCTTTGCAAGTTTATGGCATTTACCCGTAAAGTGGTAAATTTTTTTTTTTTATTTCGCAGTGGTAAAATTTCCGCTGTTATGGTAATAATAGTGATTACAGAATGTCGCAGAAACTGCAGAAGGCAGTGGATAGGCAGAGGGCGATGGGCGGATTGACATCGGTGCGTTCAAAGGCGTCGGGAACTGCATCGAGCGTCACGTTCACACCCGTACAGGGCATCGAGATCGTCAACCCGACTATCAAAACGGAGCGTTTCGGATCGTCCTCTACTACCTACTTTTCACCGTCAGCCACATTCGTTAAAGTGCAAACTCCTGTTGTTGACTAATCTCTGTGCCCATTTTTAATGATGCGTTAAGTGCGGGATGCTTTCATCGTTGAGTCACAGGAGAGGATTTACAGGTGCGGTACTTACGGAGGTAGGTGTCGTTATTGGTGATTGCTGAAGTTATTAATCAAGGGATGGCGGATAGAAAGGATTCTTGCTAGGATAGAAGGGAAAGGGTCTTTTTCGACTGATTAGCAGGAAGGGTTCTTTTGTGAAGTGATCATAATTTCTTAAACCAAATAATTATAAGAAGAAATGTCTATTGATCGAGTGGCAAGAGTCTGGATAGTCACGCAATATGACAAGGAAATCGATCCTTCAACTGCCACCTCTATGAATCTAGGTAAGTTTTCTACTTCGGATCCCGATATAGTTGGATGTCATTCTTAAATAAATTGTTGATTTGCATTGTTACTTCTACTGGCTACTTACTATTGAGGTTCGGATTTATATGTTGGGAAGGAAGAAAGAGTAGGGGAAAAAAACCATGAGTGCTGTCGGTGGATTGGTTAAAGAAGTGATGTGGCCGTGCGTTTAACCATCTGATTCAAGAGGAGAAGGATGCGAAGGCACACAAATAGATATTAGTCGAATCCTGGTGTAAGATTCCCCCACCCAGTTGCAGTTTGTTGTTGTTGTGTTTTTCAAACAAATCGTTTGCTGAGATGAGTGAATATTAGTGAATTTATAACTTTATAACTTATAATTTTTGAATTTATAACTTTTCATTTTCATGTTTCATTTCCCATCTCCCACTTACGCATCATCGGGTCCTATGTGAACGCATCTTGTGATTTGTTTTAATATATATATATATATGACAAATTTGTTGTTGTTTACTCTTTCATGCGGAATAAACGATTTTTTTTTCATTTGTGGTACTTATTAAGGTACTCATGTTTAGTTCGTCAAGTTTCAGCAATTTGTCTATGGTCGACGGGCAGAATTCTTTAGTAAATTTGAATTTTAAGAGCCTTCAATATAGAGATGACATTTCAAAGAGTTCTAACCTTGATGAAATAAGATATAAATACCCGTTCACACTTATTTCTTCGATATCTCTTTGTCGGGCAATTTTTCTTTGCCTACCGTAACGCTGGAAACAGTAAAATAGTAAATAAAGGTGTTTAGATATTTCCTTTTTTTCAGTCATAAGCGTTAGTGTTTCATATTCTCAAATGTCGATTACTTCCCATGGGAATATTTCATTCCGAGGCGTAAATGCATCTGAAACCAATAATAAATTTTATATGCAAATTTGATATTCGATATATTTATTGATATTCGGAAGAAACGACGCATTTATTGATGAGAATGATGTTTCCTTCGATTGTCGATGCTTCTTTCTTCGATGGGAAAATAATTCCCGTCCCAAAATATTGGGAAAACAATAATAACAATTTATCGTTATTTGAAAATACGGCGAAGTCGTTTGCGTATTTCTTCATTGAACGTGAAATAGACGAATGGTTGAGTTGAGTTATTGGCAATAATACAACAATTTTGTAGAATGTTCAGCCATATTCCCACATGTGCGGGTAACATCATCGCAACAACTGGTAGCACAAAAAAGACGATAGTCTCACACTGTAGGATGGCACAGATTATTGCTGCTTGTACTATCAGATTACATTCGTTCGAGAGTAATCGCCTGCAGTGTTGTATCCATTAGGCTTTTATTCAGAACAATTACGATCCTCCTTTCGTATTGATAAAACTACGCCAACAGCGGCTCTCTGTGACTCCTTTATTGACTCCCTCACCCCACCCCCCCCTCCTCCCCACCCCCTCCCTAACCCTTTCTTATGGCAACTGTCGTCTTTGAGCGTCATCTTCATAAGCGATGATAGTAGGTATATGGCATTTCTCAATAAAATTATCGACGGCCCTATTTATTTACTATTATTAATTGCTATTATATTATAAGTGATGGAAGTGAGTTTGAAGAGTTTTTCATTATTTCTTTCTTAGAAAGAAATAATAAATCTATTATTGTTGCAAGAGGTGGGTGGGGTTGAGGAAGCAATGAAAAGAGACTATGTGGAAATGGTGGATGTGGGGGAAGACAGTGAAAAGAGAACGTTGAGATGGCCGTTCAGAAATTTGAAGTATTGAGTAAAGCAAAAAACTCCACTAGAATTACCCTAAATATCTTCCCGACAAGTATTTCAGGCATTCGAAGACCTTTTGCTTCAGAAGAATCGCATATAGGTTCTTATGAGCATCTGCTGGAGCCTACAAGAATCACCTATATGTCACCTGTATATGATTTTTTATAGTCTTTTTCCTTACAGTTTTCACAGTTTACAGTTTTACAGTTTTACAGTTTTTTTTACAAGATGCTTGCAACAGTTTTTTTTTAGGATGGCTTATGTAGATTTTCTCATTTTTCTCAAAATATAATAACGCAATAAATTTCGTAATTCTTGTTGAATAGAAACCATCTCCAAAAGTGGGTGTTTATTATAACTATAGTTCCCAATGGTAGAGGACTATTTAAAAAGCAAAGGCCATGAATTTGAAAAGAATGAGGAGTCATTGCTTTGATAGTTGATAACCTCAGTGATTATTCTCTAATTAGCTTCAATATTCATCTATATAAATTCCCAATTGTTTTCAAAATATCTTATGTATATTCGCATTTAGGAATTAATAGATGCTAGCAATATGTCGTATTTCTTATAATCAAAAAAGTCTTCGATTTGATTATTTAAAAAAGTAGCAAAGAGTATTTGCAATTGAATTGTTGATGATGAAGTATTTGCAAATATCATTAAAATATACAACAACGGATAGTCTACAATATTAAATATTTTCATAAAATATGAGGATTTTAGATTTTTAATGCATCTTTTTCTTCAAAAAAAATGTCGACTTAGAGGATAACGATAGTATATTTTAATGCTAGTAAAATATTGATCGATTTTAAAATATATTTAATGCTCATTTTGTTTTTATAAAATTTTTGTAGAATTTTATCTTCACTATGGTACAAACATCGAGTGCTGAATCTGTTGATATAAAATTACTATAGAATTTATAAGTCGTCGAATATTTTTTCGAGAATTGCAGTTCCTGAAAAAAAAAGTTTATGATTTAGCTATTAGATAATTTTTAGCTATAAAGTAAGATAAAGCTATAAGCTAAAGCTATAAGAAAAGCTTTAAAAAATGCAATAATTTTAGCTATGAAACTAGAACTTGTGAAAAGAAAAACTAAAATCTATAGTTTTAAAAAAAAACTAAAATCTGAATTAAAACTAAGAAAAAGCCAAAATAAAAATAAAATCCTTGATTTTAGTGGATTGTGTATACATTAAATAATCACTTATATAGAAGTAGAAGCGATGATTTATGTTATTCATTCAATATCTAATTGCTTCTTGAGTTGATCGTTGCAAACCTCATAGCCATTCATCGAGAGAAAAGGACTCTTAAATACTAAATAAACGAATTTTTTTTTTAAACGTTTAAGACTAATTACCCGCGAAAAAACAATATGCAAATATGGGATTTGCATAAAAGAGAAATCAACAAAACAGAAGCGAAAATCCTGAATGACGTCATATATTACAGCCAACTACTTTAGTCTGGCTCAGTTTCAAGTGATCAAGAAGCATTTTGTTTATCACTATCATTAAATTATTACTATAAGATGGTTATCACCATTGTTGAACTATTACTGCCACATGGCTGTCATTAAAACGAATCGTTTTTAAACACACTTTTCTTCCCTCATCGAAACTCACCATTAGTGAATCGTGAATCAGTCGTTGTGGAATTGCTAATGATAAAAACGTTTTTCATTTTTCTAATTTCCAAAAAAATTGCAACATAAATGAAGAACATAAGCGATGGAAGTGCAATCGTCCATGCGTATGTAAACCTGAAAATAGTTTTTATTTGCAAAAGTTGAGAAATGAAAATAATCTACTTTGCAAGTTTTCAATCTATGCAAGATATGCAATGGTTTTCCACTTTCATACCTTTGCATTTGGCATCATTGCATTTTGCGGTATTGCATTTTGCATTATTGCCGACTGATCATTGAAATCACGAAAAATGTAATTCGGCACATTTTGTAGGATATTTTCTATTCCAATAAGGCAATCAATGAAAAAGGCTTATGGAATAGGGATGTGAAAATATACATATATCTATGAGCCTTGAAGCAATTTCTTAGGCACCGTTATTAATTGCAAAAGGGGTGCGTTATGAAATAAATATGATACAAGCAATTGCAATTCAAAAATATAGATATATAATTTAAATGTTGATTAATGCTTAAATAGTGAATGAAATGTTAAAGAGTAGCTTAAATTTAAACTTTAAATTTTGGTTGTCATTGCAATTAATAACGCGTTTGAATTTGCAATTTATAACGCTTTTGAGATTGGAATTCTTTAAAGCTTATTTATCGTTTCATCGAAATATGAATAAATTTCATAGACCAGTGGATTTTTTAATGCAAAAAAAAGCTAACCTTAAATATGGGGATCGAAATGTGCCTGCCGCAGAGCAATCTTTGAATAAGAATAAACCAACAAAGTTGAAATTTTTTGGGCATAAATTTTGTTCTACTATAAAGATTACTGAAAAAATAATTTCCATTATATTTGTTATTATTGTTTTTATCAATTATCATTTTGGTTGTCGCATGAATTGGTTATGGTTGATTTATAATTTTAATTATTATTCCTTATTGGATGAGTTCTTTTGTTGTTTAATTTTTCATTCAAATCAAGAGAAAATGATTGCTCATCCACTTTTTACAGATGTTTTTTAGGACAATTTGAGGGAGGGGTGGGAAGAAGACGAGGTGGTGGGAAGACGAGAGTTGGGAGATGGGAGAACGGAAGTGAGGCGAACTATGAGAGCAAACAATGCACATGTTTTATTTAACGATTATCTTAGAAAGCATCTGTAAATCTGTTCTTCGAATAATGTAAACAATTTTAATATTCAAATTCAAATATTATTGATATTCAAATAGACGAAAAATGAACTCTCTATTAAATTCTGGAATAATCACAATACTAATATGAAAGAAGACAAATTCATGTTAGTAGTAGAGACAGAACAATGAAATATAACTTCAGAATAAAGAACAATTTTTGGAATAGATGTACTTCGATGGCTGAGATCGATTACTGAAACAGAATATTTCTTTTAATTTTGGTGCACTATCGCTGTCTCTAACTCGATCATGTATCCATACTAGATCGGTATTGCTAATCCACCGAAACCAGGATCAAGAAACACGTACAATGGGTAACGTGTGCTTAGCTGTCACTAAAGAGCTTACAACCAGAGAGAGAAGGAGCAAGAAAGAGAGACAGGAAAAGAGTTAGAAGGAGAGAAAAGGGAGGATTCCGTTCATATAAATATGCTCATTGATGGAAAATTTTAGGGAATGAAAGAGACTGAAAGGAGAGAGAGAGAGAGAGAGGAAGTGGCAGCAATGTAGAAACAAGGATCATCTTTTTTCAACTTGTGCTTATCTATCATCGGCGAGAAGTATTGTTCATAGAGAAATAAAAATTTACCGATTGTAAAACTCCATGTGATCGCAATAATAATAATTCCTTTAGATTTTTGGAAAAGATTGTAGAATTGTTTATATGCGATTACAATAAATCGACTAAGCGCCATTATAAATGTAAAATGAAGTGTACCATAGAAACCAATTGTATCACAACATGCAAATAATTTGAATACGATCGTTGATTGATAGGCTGCAAAATATTATCCTTATTTGTTAATTACGAATTTATACTTCTAAACAAGTACGGTATCTGATCATTTATTTATACTGGGCTTCTAAACAAGAGAGTACGGTATTTGATCATTTATTAATTTAATAACTCCTAGCTTAAATTTTATTTAATTTTGAGATCACATTGAACAGTTAAAATTTGATGTCTCACGGGAGTTGAAACTAATACAGAATCGGGCCGCAGAAGTTCGCTTCTGTTTACCAGGCCAAATACGATTATTGGGCAGTTATTTATGCGCAAAAATTTCTATACATTGTAATTAGTGTGGTCAGGAACTAGTTGACGCAATTGAATGGTAAATGTGAGTAGGAGCATCAAACGAGTTCAGTCAATCCTTTTTATTTTTGCACTATGCTACCTGAGGCTAATAACCTGGTTTTGATTGAACTCATTCAAATCTGATATGCGAAGATCTCGATTTTGCATCGAAATCTTTAAATATCAGATCGGATCTCTATGGTTTTTCCTGGCCTAATTTGATTTGTAGCCGCTAATAGAACCGAATATTATGATTCATAAACGGAGATAAGTGTTATAGGCATCCTTAAAAACTTTCATAGGAGAGAGTAATTCTTTATATGGGACTTTGAATTAGAATCAATTAAAAAGTGAACGATGAGAGGGAGGGGCAAGAGCTCTGAATACTCAAGATGGAAAAGCAATGGGTAAAAAAATAGGACGAGTTTCTATGGGGAAATGAGCGACATTCACTTCAAAAACGGCGAAAGAAAGGGATAAAAGTATATTAATTTTTTATTTTTGAACAGTCTTATTCGGATTTCTCATCACCAAAACGATAGAAAGAATATGCAATTCGAGTCTTCCCTTCCCCTCAATCCACCTCAATCCTTCCGCATATCACTCTTCTTTCCTTAATTGTAAATGAAATAGATTTTACTAAATGATCAATATTTTATAAATTTGAATAAAAAGATTATTAAATAAACTTACCTGTAAAAGTTTCAACGCTGAGAAAACATGCTGGTATAGTAAGTGTCAATTGTGGAATATAGATGAGGAAATCACATATAGCAAGTTGATATGATAGTAGATAGAAAAAATTTAAATTAAAATATTGTCGACCATTAATGAATATTATCATCAATAAAGAATTAGCAGAAATGCCCACTAGTGTCATAAAAAGAAATGTAATACCACCAACATTTCGTGTCGTTATATCCATCTATATTAGTAGAAAAAAATTATTCACAAAAAAAATTTTTTTTTCAAAAATTATTCATAAAATTCTACAGAAAATAAATGCGTTATATGATTGAAATATTTACTAGTAAAAAGTTTATATATTGCTAAAATATGACATAAGTTTCGGATGCATTTAATAAACGGTTGATTAAGAACATCACTTAAATATTCAATTATCACTATAAATTAAAACAACGAAAAGATGTGCAAAATGCATCAAAAATATGCTATGGAATATTACTATATAAACGTGCAAATATATTTCAGAGTAATTTAGTAATAATAGAAATGGTTGCTGAACAATTTATACATCATTGATAGTGAGTGATGAGAGATGCCACTCAATGAACCCAGCCTCTCAAAGAATTGGTTTTTTTTTGAGATAGCGAATTGGAAACGTTTCATTTCCTCTTCCGTCAGCAGTTAATAATTGTTACTTTTTTTTGTTTAGAAGTTAAATAATAGTCAAAAATTTCGAGAAGACTTCTAAAAAGTTTTAAATCTCGTCGATTTTTTTTTTCTAAACAGTAATATCTACTTGAATACATAAAGGAACACTTATTAATTATTGGTTAAAAGTGAAATGAACAGCTAATATTAGCTAGTTTCACTAATAATATAAAATTTAAAGTATAGGTTTTATACTATTTATTTCGATGAATAAAGATCTCCTGTAGAATTTACGATAGATTTACTCGTGAAATTTAGAACTTTTCTGTTTGTTTTTTTTTTTCAAAAACGAAAATAGCAAGCTGAAATAAACGATCACACAATTGTTGTAATTTAATGTTCAAACATTTAACGATAGAAATAGCGAAAGAGTTCATCTTCTAAAGCGATTGCTTGCACTACACCACAAAAATATATGAAAAGATAATTAAATTATGTATCTTTTTTGCCATAATTGAATAAAGTTTTTTTACTTACGATAATTGAGTTAATTATGTTACTTAAGTTCTCAAAATATAACAAATTCCTAGCGCCAAATATGTTGGGCAGATTCTCAACTATTAAAATTGGGTAATTTTGTGAATTTTGCATTAAATTTTCGCCTTTAGGATTGATATCCATTACTTAGAGTATTTTTACAAAAAACAACAGCGTATAGAGCTTATCCACTATTAAATGATTCCTATATGAGTCCATGCTTCTGACACGGATTATTCAGATTTGCTTTCTCACTTCTTCCTCTCACTCCATTCCACTCCAGTGGCACAACTTTTCAGATGACATTTAGAGTATGTCCCATGCCTGCCATACCTCAGATGGACCGTTAGCGCTGGAATACAACGAAGGATACACTGAGCTTGAGCTCAAGCTACACATTTTGTCGATGAGAGAACAAAAGTTTTAAGCGAAAGAATATGCTATGCTTTGTCGAGTATGAGATTGCAAAAATGATGGCCATATGCATCACATCGCTTAAGTATGCAATGCTAATTGAATTCAATGCCACCACTTCCATAAACTTTATGTTTTATTGTTCAAGAAAACGTATATCAGTAAGCAGATGACTATACTACATCAGCTAAATGAATGATTGATTTTTACAGAGGGGAATTGAGAATCTACGTTTCATANAAAGCCACTTTGAAATGTTTCAAGTTCAGTTGTTTGTTTCTTTTGTTTCTTTTAGAATCCGGAAACGATCTCAACTCACTCACATACAATACCTTTGAATAGTATAGCAGTGATGAGTTTATTATCTAAAGTCGCCTATTATGAGCCTCATAAAATGTCAGTCGAAAATACCATTCTAAAGCGTAAAATGGATGTTATCGCTATGACTATTAAATGAAAGAGTTAATTCGAAATGCATTCAATCGACAAACATAAAAATATTACTTTTGTTTTACATTTATATCTTCGATACATTTTTCTTAAAGAGTTACATGAAATGCACTAGGATGATGTCATAACTGTGCATATATAGGTGCATTCATATGCACTTTAATCAGTGATCACCTCTATCAGTCACTTCTATCAGTGATCATCAATCATCAATAAAACTATCAAAAAATGCCCTAACCTAAATTGACTTATTAAAGCCATTCGAATATGGAGAAAATTTTCATTAGAGAATTTATGCAACCAAGTAATCGATCAAGCAAAAAAACATATTATTTAGCAACTCTTTATATTATTTTGAATAATGCTGCAACCGGTTGACCATTCATGCAAAATGCGCATTTTGTGCCAACATTGGTAGTGCGTTTTCTTATTTCTTAAAATTTGGGAGCTTTTATTTTTGCATTGAAAATTCGTCTTTTAATTGCGGTTATTACTATAAACCATGCAGTTTTACGAGTATAATCTGAAACTCGGGATAGGGAGGATGCAAAAATTTGCCTATCCAATTGTGATCATTGAGTAATTGGCCAATTGAGTATATCAATGATTGCGTCAGAGATGTGCTTTTATATAGCGAATACGGTATGTGGAGAGGATTCGAGACTCTAGAAGGGGCGGTACGGTATGCGCTTTGGCCTTCCGATGCTCCAGTCATCTAGTTTCCCAACATCCACGCAGAATATTCCATATATAAGCTAGCAATACACGTGCCGAATAATACATCTATATTTTAATCGCTCTCATTGGTTCTATACAACAAATAAGATCTTTTGCTCTTTTTTTTGCAACCAAAACAATTGATAAAAGATAAGATATTTTGCTATATAAAATGATAAGACGGGGTGCCTTCTTTTCTGTCTTGAAACGAATCTCTGATGGGGTCTGTTATCCTCTGTCACTTCTTTTTAAATCATCTGCTAAAACTTCTTCAATTCGTTCCTTATGTAAGGCTGTAATAGTCTCTCCGTTGCTCAATAGGCCATTTTCTGATGCAATTTCCAATTATAGATCTATTTCCTTAATATCGTCGGTGTGCAAATTCATGGAATTGGTAGTCCCTGGATTCGCTTTACTATCATTTCTTTCGAAAGAATTTATTTGATCCGAACCAGTTTAGTTTCTTAAAGGGGAATCAGCAGTTTTCAGTTCCCCATTTAGCTGCGGTTTGCCTTTCCACATTTAGCCGGGATGATCACTGAGGATGAGATATGCAGTCATCACCCCGTGACTTACTGGGAGACTTTCCAGCATGGCAGGGCATGACAGAGCATAAGGCTCTGCTAGTATAACCCCCAGGTGCCACAGCTTGTCCGGCACTGCGAAGAGGTGGTGGAATATGGTTTTGTGCGAGTAGAACTCGTGTATACATGGGCGAATATATATATATATATATATATATATATATATATATTTATATTTATATTTATATTCATATTTATATTTGTCATATTTATATTTGTATTTATATTTATGTTCATTTATATTTATATTTATAGATGAAACCGAAAGCCTAAAGGCCCAAGTTATATATGCCTTGAATGGCGTTCATTCCTTACAAAGTTTCATCACTGAATTAGTTGGAGTGCCATCCATCGTCTATTGCATGTCCCACCCATCGTTGAGATATCATTACGAATAGCAGAACACTTTTCAATGGCGTCACCGATTAGCTTTGTTATTACTTTCTTTTCTATGATGCAATAGAAATGATTTTTTAAGGTTTTTTAAGTTTGATATATTAACCATTGATGCATGGTTCTTGAAGGAAACAAATGATGAATTTAGTCGCAACACACTCAGATAGGTAAACGTCTCCATATGATGAACTCGAATTCCTCATGATTGTGTAGCATGCTGATTATTTAAGGCTAAGGAAAGGAGAGAGATGGTGGTGGCTAAAGCATCCAGAATAGATCTTCTGCATCTACTTGAAATATCCAGAATGATGAGGAAACTTAAACCGAAGGAAATATTAGCACTGCAAATTGAAGATAATTGAGAATTTAAAAACAAAAATTTAAATAGAATATGCAAATCACATTCTAAGTACGAATATATTGCCCTAATCGAGAATAAATGCAATGGTTGATTTACATAACGCATCGATGTAGATTTGTTAACTTTATTGTGTCTTGTGCCATTTTTTTAAAATTTAGATAATTTTTATGATTGGGTTGACTTCTCTCGTATACTACACAACGAATTTACAAGTCTGTATAGACTTCTGTATAGCATTTCAAACCTAAAACTTTTAGCATTCCTTTTTTTGGCACTTTTACAAGCTTGTATTTAGTATCTGTGTGTCTGTGTGTCTGCGCGCACATGGCTTCAGTCTTTTCGCTATTTAAACTCGAGAGTCCTGAAACTAAAGTTATGAAAATTTGCATATAAGATAGTTATTGTAAAAATTCAACGGCGCCAAAAAATTTGCATAAATCAAAAAAAAAATTGCCTTAGTTAAAATATAAGTGAGTTACTGCATATTTTATTCACTCACAGTTCATTAAACTGATCGCTCAGTTGAACAAAATCCGCAAGTCATATCTTATTTGCTAATCTCTGATGTTTCTCCATTTGTTCATTGCTAAAATTTTCGGAGAATATATATGTGAAATAATGCTTGAATAATATGTTATTTAGTGAATAAACTAATTACTATATATTATTAAATGAATAAATTAGTTGATAAGTAAAGCAAGGAAATTTAATTCAAATGAATAATATTTGCAAGTTCATAAATTAAGGTGAATATATTTCACTTTCATTGAATAGTTAAGGTGAAAAATATATAATATTTAGAT
Organism: Baylisascaris schroederi; assembly: GCA_006503575.1. Classification (NCBI taxonomy): domain Eukaryota; kingdom Metazoa; phylum Nematoda; class Chromadorea; order Rhabditida; family Ascarididae; genus Baylisascaris; species Baylisascaris schroederi. The sequence goes on from QEWY01001877.1 coordinate 1,012,978, forward strand.
GTTAAAGAAAAGAGAAGAAATAATAACTGTAAATAAATGGGATAAATAAAGTAAGCGAAAAAATAAATACCACTTTAAAATCAAATCAAATCTGCATTTGAATGCATAATTTAGCTCTAACGTTGATTAATGCTGAGATAAGGAGATAAGATATATGTTTGTTATCATAGATTCCAATATGGATTATCGAATGCATTTTTTTTTCAGAAGGAAAGAGTGGGATGAAGGCTAATTCGATCACTTGTGTTCATATACTTTCACTTATGCTCAATATGGTTCTTATGTACTCATCACAAGTGGGCGTAAGTATTTTTGTTTCCTTTACTGTGGGGACTTTGATTTTTTGCTTTCATAAATATTTTAAATCTACCGCATTGAATGGAAAGGCCTTAAATCTTCTATTTCAAACTTGATTCTATTCTTCATACTCAATTGAGATCCACAATGAAATATCGAAGAATTTTGCATTTCGAAGGATCATTAAACTAAAGTAACTATTAGAGAATATTGAGAGAAAATCGTTTGTGTTTTTGAATGTGAACTAAAAATATCCATCCAGCGAAATCCTATTTGCAAAGATATATAATGTGCTGACTGCCCGTATCCAAAAAGTTGAAGATATTTGAACATTCTACACGTTTATTACCAACTTTTATTCCTTATGATAGTCGATGTTGTTCTATATTTGCAAAAATAGTAGTTTTTGCATATGATGGTCATGCTAGACGCTTGTTTGGAAGTTGCCTTCTTGTCAGCAAAATTACGCACTCGGCGCTTCAACCGGAAATGTGTGATGTCGATTTCGACTAATTAAAACAATTTTCTAAAGCAGATTATTTTACAACATGTAAACTTGCGTGCTCTGAGTATATTTATGTTCAGATTTTTTTTTGGTGTTCTTAGCATTTCATGGACACAGATAGTACTACTTATTAAACACCTTTGAAGTCAATTTATTTGTCTTTTAAGACACATACACCTTTCAAGCGCGAATTTCGTAGATTTTCTAATTGTTAGTGAACCATTCTTGATTAGTTCTGTGAATTTATAGGTTTGACTTGTAGGAATTGTATAATTTTTATAATACCTTTTATGGTGGCCTTCATCACGGATTTTTCAGCACTAATCATCATACTTTCTATGAAATTTTTTTTTTCATTGTTTTGGGTATATTTCATCGTACAATCGATTTTACGATTATCTTCTAATTGGGGTATTTCCTATCTATAAGCACTTAGAGTCATGAAGCACAAAGGGGACGGAAACGTGGAATCAGCGCATGCAAACGTGGTCACATCAGTCGAATCTCACGAATGCAAGCAGAGAATCAAACCTAACGTTGACGATAGGTCAGTGAAGAGAGGGCTATTCTTTTAAAATATAGAACGGCTGATGTGGGTCACTTAATTGGTATGCAAGCAGAAATCAACGACGTTATGGAAGAGAAGGAGGAAAAGAGAGTAAAAATTCGACAATGAAAGCAAAACTGAATGCTTGAAGAGTGATTTCGATGATGATATAACACTGCATAGCAGAAATATTTGCAATAAATCAAAGCGAATCGTACAGTAAATCCAATATGAAGGAAGCATGATAGTCAAGCGTCCAATATAAAGTATAATTAGAGAATTTGTTTTCTGAATATCAACAAATCGCTTAATAAATAGATTATCGCCTAACTTCATCTGTAATCAATGATTCTAATGAGGAGCGAATTAGCCACTTAATTAAAAATTTCTAAACGAGCGATTACACTGATATTGCAGTTTCATAATTGTTGAAAATTTCAAGCAAATCTCTCACTGTGATTATGTATCTGCGGGTGGGCGCTGATCAACGGCCAATAAATCGAATACAATTCATATATTGAATTTAGTTCATGTCATAGTATAAAGGACAGATACACTGTTTTTCAATTTCATTGCCACCTGTTTCCCTCTTCGAAGGAATAAGACGCCTACTGGTTGAAATGACGCTTTAGATCAAGCGTAAACCCTCAACGTAATATTTTCTTATGAAGGGTGTGAAGAAGCTAAATGAAATAATATAACTCCCCTCCCCTTCATAAATGCTTTAAGCGTGACCACAAAATATGCAAAAATTGGGTGAAAAATTGTGAAAAGCGATTGATTTTTTTTCGGCAGTCATAATGTGTTCTTCAAATACATTACCCAATAAAATCGGACTGCATCGTCTTATGCGGTCTTTGCTAGGAGTGATGTTCATATCTAAGCGAAAAATGAAAGTATCCAATTTTGAGCGCAGTCATGTATGGTCAGGTAGACCATGATTCCAGTTGCTTGACCTGTTGCAAAGTGAACCTAATCTTATCTATGATCACATGTAGACACGTCATTTCGTGACCTTGTTGTGATTGGGATTTTATTGATTGATCAGTTTCACTCTTTTCTTCAAGAATATTCGAAAAGGCACTGAAGATCAATTCATCATACAGCAAGCGTTTGCTAAATAGTTTCGCGCGAAGTGAAGTGGAAGCAGCAGTATATTCTATGTTTATGAGGTCACACCATGCGGTGAGTGTGATTGGGACCTTAAAGGAAAGAATGTGGGATCGTTCTGGTGAAGCTCGTCACATCTTGGAGTTGACACTGTCTTATTCAACCTGATTCCACCCTTTGCGAGTTTCTTGCTCATGGGCATTGCAATCTGAACAATCATCGTCGGGAATTGCGTCCTTATTGGCGCATGAAGCACCTTATTTGGTCCCAGTTAATGGCAGCTATTATCGCCCAGTTGTTTCCTCTACCGCGAGACGGCTGGCAACAAATCATCACTGGCAAATATTTTTCCCTTTCAGCAATATTCATCAACTTTCCCGAAAAGGAACTCACATTGATTCTATCAGGCTGCTTCAACGCAATAAACAAGGCTGTAATTTTGACCAAAAGTATTAGTAAAATGGGAGCAGGATCCATCCGTTAAGCCGAAAGCTCGAAGATGATAATATGGGAAGGATGATAAGCGGGCTAACATTTTCCATATAGTAAGGCAGAAAGACTAGTAACTGAATTTGGAATATTTGTATGTGAGAATTTCACTCGAAAAGATGTGATCCGCCACAAGTTTGTAGCTGTCTTCATGAGCGTAGCGGTCGCATAATCCACACATTTATTAGTTCATGGACAAGAACACAGTCAAGAACAGAACATTGTTGACATCTTATATAACAGCCAGCTGCTTAATCTGGCCCACATTCACATGATAGCAATCGCTTTTTATGGCCAATCAACAGACTGTCTCAAAACGGGTACGAACCCATAACCTTTTGCTTGATGGTATGATGTCATAGCACTAGACTACAGCTGACGTTTTTACGGTCCAGAAACAAAAGTTGAGGAATGTTCCTCGCTGATGAGAAGAAAATTTGTTTTTAGACTAATAAAAAATATCGTATTGCCCTTAACGGTGAATGCGATTATCGCAAAAATATGTAGCGTTTATAACAGCTTCTAAGGTAAAACGGCACTTTTTCAATCGACACACTATTTTCTCAACCATCCATGGAAGAGAAGGATGGAGGGTTTGTTCTTTCTCGGACGGTTGTTCTATCATTAAAAAACTTTTTATATAAGAACTACGTGGAAGGTTTGTTAAATATCCTCTTGCAGAAATGTCATTCAGACTCATTCGAAAGTTGTTCGGATTTTTGCCAGCTATCGATCGCATTATCACTCAGATTTGCATTTGATCATAAGAAATGAAAGAATTTGAGAGTGTCGTTCGGACATTTCGACGGGCAACAACACAGTACTCCTTCCTTGAATTCCAAATCGTCAATAAAATGCGTTACACCACTGCAATAGTATGCTTTCCATTCTGGTCCTCTTTCAATCTCGGCGAGCACGGTTCTACTCTTACAGAAACCGAGGAACTCTAGCGTTTTATCCCGCTGAATAATTTCATCGATTTGATCCATACAACCTCGCTTCTGAAAACTTCTCACTTACATTATAAGCGCATGATTGGCAGTGAAATGGCACTGTGAGAACTGATGTTTGTATTGTGAAGCTCGAAAATTATGAAGCCTCAAAAATTGGTGCCCCTCAAACTAGGAGCCTGAACTTTATTGAAGCGTCGCCGAAAACTGCCAATGCCCGAATTTCAGAGGCTGTTGAGTGAAGCTTTTTCCAACACCAACACTTATATACGCTGAGAATGAATTGTCATACATTAGCTTTCCTACTTTCCTGTATTCGGAAGCTGATGCGCAAATCATCTGCCAGTCTCCATTGGTGAACACAGTGTGTTATCACTGCACCTAACTTAGGGCATGCAATTGTGGTAGCGACAGTATAGCGGCTGCTAGACAGTTAAATAGGTAGCCTCATCGGGTAAGTCTATTGAAATATTCCGACGATCGTTAAGCTGATAGCTGATAAGCCGTTAAGCAAAGCGCTTGATTTCAGATACCTTATCATCACATAGCTCTATCTTCCTTCCCTGCTCTACCAAGAGAGGAGTGATCGCCAATGAAGTTCACACACTCCTTTCTAGTATTAAAGCTGCGTGTTGAGTTGCGCTACTTGCTAGCGATTGCTGGTGGATTTATGTTTTCGGAATTCCTATCTACTGATCGATATACGTTCATAGTGATGCGCATTGATATATATTGAAGATATTCATAACTATCAGAATAAATTGAACTTACACAAAGAAATAGATGAAAGGTAATGATCTAATGGCACCATCCTATGCGTCAGTCGAAGATAATTTCATATTAGTGTGTGGCACGTCCATGCAACAGTGATGTACAACCCAATACCTCTACCATTTGCGTGATGTTACGAGATACACCGTCCCGCTCTTCTAGTAGGTGTTGAACAGATGCAAGGGATTGAAAGAACGTGGATACAGGATTTCATGACAAGGAAATGCAGCCTACACTAGCACTAGGTGCCTCTTGCTAACCGGAGTGAATCTAAAAGGACTGTATTTGTGAAGCAAAGAAAATGAACGCACCAACAAGGATCCGTCCATAGCATGGAAAGTGAAGCATCCAGTATGTGACCTACAGGGTTGTGCTTTATCTGTCTTGTCACCAGGACATTGAGAACCCTTCTTCCTTGTCTTTTGTGAAGCGTAATATTTCTCATAGTTTGAAATAAGACGCAATAGCGCTTTTCTGCCTGAATGCATCAAATGCAATGAAGGTTTAGAAGCATAAAAATTCTTTGAAGATAGAAGACACGATAGGCATTTTGTGATCATTATTGCTTGCTGCGCCTAAAAATCCTCAGTCTGAAGATGAAAATCACTGAAAGCGATTGCATCAAAGCCGTATCTAAGATTTTTACCGCCTAAGTTCATTTCAGTTCACAGCGCATTTATAAACGAGTTACAGAGATGGAATAATCAATCCACAGGCTGAGATAAAAAAAAAAAGAAAGCTACAGAAAAGTTCCCAAGTAGCTAGGGAACCTTGGTTTCGAATGGAATCCAAATTGCTAGATTTTTTCTTTTTTTTGAGGGGGGGGGGGGAAGGCGGGGGAACTATGGAGGAAAGTAGGAATAGAATCGAATTTAGAGCCTTGCGGAAAAAAAATTTTAATATAACACTATATTTTGATTCTTTTCAGAAATGATAAAAAAAGCGTGCTTCCAGTACTTTGTCGAAAGTCAAATGAACTATACTTTTAATGTACCAGTGGTTCTCAATTTTATATAGCATAAAACTTTTTTGGACCGATGACATCATTGCTTCAGACAACTTTTATGCATATCGCAATCGATACAGTTGAATTTTCCAAAAAACGAGTCTTTCTTTAAATACTCATTCAAACAATCAAACTATCGCTGAAAATAAATATGAGTGCATTGCTAAGAGTGTTCCATTATTCCCTAGCAATTCATAAGACCGGCTGGTTAGATGAGGGACCAATCATAAATGTGGAATGTCGCTGGTACAGGTTGACATCCCCTGAAAAGATTTCACTAGTAGCCAAGTGATAAGTTGCAAGTAAATACTATTTGAGTCAAACTTACCATTGCATGGTGGCCGTCCTAGTTTTGCGAAACACTTATGACTTGATACATTCCATGCAATAGTAAATTTGTTGTGTTGAGTCGAATTCGCCGAATATGGGCCACTGCGAATGTAGAATTGTCGCTTTTTGTAAAAAAACTCAACTGTATTCTCACATACAGGCCAATGTGTGGTAACCTTAATAATTAAAAATATGAAGTTATTTTAAAAAAAATAAAAAATATAAAATCACATACCATTTATACTTGTAGCGAATTATATTATCACGTAAGTGGCACTAGCTAATTTCTGCTAAGGGAATCACACCACCTCCGAGCGGGCATTGTGGTCAATTTTACTGATTTTTTCTATATTCTAATTAACAAAAGAAGAAAGGAGATTTATTGATTAGCGTTCCTTAACGTTGAACAATGAATGGTGCGAATGAAGTTGCTTAATATTGCAGAAAGAAAAAATGAAGGGTTGCTTCAAGTGCTTGGCATAAGTTTTGCCTTTGCTACTATACTCTATTTCCTTACATTCTAGGAAACATGCAGCATCATATCATGAGTGGCATGCAAGGTTATTGTTCCACCCACTTTACCCATTTGTAACAACGAAGTGATCGACTATGAGAACGTCCCTATAAATAGAGATATAACGTTGAGTAATATTATCGTGCAAAAATCCTACAAGATAGTATAAGTGCTGCAATTTAGAGCTGAAATTTGAGTCATTGTTGCACACAAATGCTTTGCATATATCTGCATAAATACACGCATATTTCGCGATATTTTTACTCTGTCTTAAATGAGGCACCGAAGTATCAAAATTAGATTTAGATTACTATAATGCTTAGATAATCTCTTTCATCGCTTTTTATTCATCGATTTGAAAGTTGAAACGGCCGAGTAAGGTAAGCATATAAAGGCCTATAAGATTGATAAGCATATGAAGGCCTAATTTCTTTAAGAAGCACTTTTGCAAAAAAGAATTAAAGTTGACGTAAAAACTCTCGTCATCGTGAATACTTTGTCCATAATGAAGCGTCATAAATTGGGATATTTGAAAATAAAAATCATACCGTAGAGTATGTTTCGTATTTATATATTGCTCGCCCATCAAAGAGGATATTAACAGTAGTCAAGCCACCCATACATGTGGGTAGCAAAGAGCTGGCATTCACCGAGATGTTTAAGGCCTTCTCTTGAAAATCCTCGTCACAACTTACCTAAAACTTAATCTGTTTTTATCATATATACATTTAAAGATTTTCATTCAATTCACTTGATAATTTGCCAAATTTTATCAAATCCTCTACGGAGAGGGGTTCTCCAAGAAGATGAGTGTTCCATCAACGAATATAATGAAAAAGCGATAGGGGTGCTTAAAATTGCAGGGTCTAATGATGAATGAGCTTAACAAACTATGGCGGGGGATGGGAGGGGAAGAAAAGGGTCTAGAGGGTTTGAATTGGTAATAGAAGAACGACCACCAAAGCAGATTGTACTTGCGTAAGTTTCCGCTCATCATTTGGTATTGCCTAGCAAACAGATCACGCAGTTATGACGTTTTGTTGGACTGACAATAATCAAACAAATAGATCAAGTAAATCACCGATCTCTTAGTTGTGCACAGGCATCGAATGAATTGCACTGGAAATAGAATTTCACGTCGTCGTTCGTCGCAAAATTGATCTCTGATCGGAAACGATATTGTACGCTCACATGTGCCATTTTTGCTAGAATAACAATGCTTTAAGTTTGTGCTATTATTAAAATAACTTAAGAGCAGCGGATTCTTGAGTTATGTAAATGTAGGAAGTTTAATCGAGGAAATTCGTTGGTTATATTGCACCACTTGTTATGGTGTAGCGTAACTATACAAAGCTATGAGAAAATGAAAAATATTGGTCCAGCAACGTTGATAATTAGCTTTCGGAACAAACAGGCAGAGACTTAACGATTCCATGAAACTATGGATGCGGTTATCAGCTAAGGTTAAGATTACTGAATGGAATTTCTATTGAATCAAGTGATACTTTGCTCATGATGTCGAGCTAGCAGCCGCTTTCTGTTTCCTTTGTTTTGCACATTCCCCTCCTGCTCCCTCACTCATTGCTCTCCTCTCACCCATAGTTCCTCAACTCTCTTCCTGGGAAGCTAGATCATTTGAACTCTAGCCTTGGAAGGCAAATGCAAAGAATTGCTTCGATTACTGTACAATGTAGGTGCTCTTATGCAATAAACAAATCACTCTCTGATTCGCTCGAACTCATTGCACCAATATCTAGAACAATATTCCGATTCACATTACCGAATGAAGTTTTACCTCGGGTCTTCGACGAGGCCCTTTATGGTATAAACTCCAAGTGGTGTTAGCGAATAGTGTGTGATACCCTCCAAGTAGAACAACTCCTTAGCGTCATCGAAGGTGAACAAGCGCGCACATAAAACGAAATCTTTATAATTTTTTTTCAACGCCTCAATGATTGATGAGACAGCACCACTTGCACACCACGAAACAGCACTGCAATAATTGCACCAAATTAATTACCTGCTCGGGTTGTTCTCAGTTATGGATTACCTGATCCAGGAATGTATGCCTGTGTTCTGGCTCACATGTATACGATGGTAAATCTGCCTGCAAACGTGCATTATGGCGCTAGCCGTCTTATCCGTGCGTGTATGTGTAAATGTACTGTTTGTGTTCGTGTATTTGTGCGTATGTGTGTTCGTGCATGCGTTTGTGTGCTTACATGCGCATGTAACGTGCATGTGCTTATGTGTATATACTTGTACCTCTAAGGTGTTTCCCAAAGCTCTTGAAATATTTAATGAGTCAGTGATATGACTTAATTCATTCGCACGGAGCAATTCTAGCATTTTTTTTTCGAAAGAGTGGTCTTTGACAAGAAGATTAAGCTTATATTGATTTCCTAACAAGGAGGTGTTTAACGTCTTTTTTCCACTTTTTTATTATTGTTGCAGGAAACAATCATCACGCAGCGATTCTTCTTTCGCATCTAGCTCAGTGAGAGGTGTTTTTCACTGCAGCCTTATATTACACGCTTTTCTCTTTCTCATGCAGGGTGTTGAAAAACCCATTTGATATTGTGTGCGCTATGGATAGTTCTTTGGCACTTGAACCCCATATCTGCATAATGCCTCGTTATTGAGGTGGTCAGGATATGTGGGCGAACGCAGAACGATGGTGATTACCCGCTGCTCCTGAGGAGCGTCATGGCTGAGTCGCCTGCTTTAACTTTATGGTTGCACATATGTTCATTTCGGCAGCAACAGGTAAGCGTCGCGTTGACTTCTCGTTTGTCGATGAGGTCATTGAAACATTGCGGCCCTGTCAATGTGCATCTGTCACCATGGTAACACATATCGGCATCACCAGTACCAACATTCGCTGCAACTCTGAAAAGAAATCCGTGGGGAGTAATATTGAACAACTCCAAATTGAGGCGACTGTTGCTGCCTTGAGATAAACCGCTGATGAAAATGGCGGGTATACCTGCACTTACGGAATCGGAAAGAAGAAAAGGAAAATAGTGATTACCGAGTGAGTTGAGTGCTCGAAGGTAACATGAAGATGAATAATATAGTTTGCAGTAATGTACAATTGTGGTACTCAGTACAACGAGTACACTGCAAGTTTAACAAGAAACGGCAAGAAGGGTGAAGCAAGCTCGGCTATTCAAAATCGAAAATCGAACGCAAATGGTCTCTCAGAGATCGTCATGCGCGATACGACGGCGACGTCAATTGAAATCAAAGCTGAACGCTGATGGATTCGAGCGTCAGCATTGAAAACGCAGACAATCGACGGTGTGATAAGGTTTGCTATATATTGGGATGCGAATTTGGGTAAACCCTCTATTCTTATTCGCATTCTTATTCTGCTTCATCTTCCTCCTCTGTTTTACCCATGGGGTTAATTTTGGCTTCCTTCCACCCCACCAATGTCAAGTCTCACTCATTCCGACAACAATGACCTATCGTGATTAGTGTCGAAAGACGATGTGAATGTCACAAAATGGCATATTCCCGATTTTTGAAGATATGGAATCTACGGATCTCTATTGATAGAAATTCCGATTCATGCGTCATTTAGATGGTGCTGGGAAATATCCCTTGCTGATCATTCCCGACAGTATTTAGGGCTTCAATAAATTGCGCCGAGATACACACCACCCATTATTTACTATCGAGAAATACAAAAGAATACAAACAACCTCATATTGAATATAATGAAGCTGAGATCGCACTCCATAGCACAAGTAGTGACGGTCAATCCCATAGTGAAAATGACTCGATAATCACATCGATAAAAAAGCCGACAGCCGTAGCGGTAGTTCCCATGTTAAGGTTAATTTTTCTCTTTTTTCGATGCCTAACAGTCATTGGTATAAAGTTATTCACTTCAACAGAAAGTCTCATTAAAACACTAAGAAAAACTTAAAAGCATTCTTTCCGAGTTGAATAGTAAAGAGGAGGGGTTATATTTCCGGCAGTCACCCAGTCGCAGTAATTCGTGGTCATATCGTTAATTCCAGGAATATGATCGCTTATCAACGAAGCAAAAGACTCTTCATGAATAAAGTTAGGCTTAGCTAGAATCCTATGTAATTCTATAGCAAATAACATAATGAACCTTGTGATGTTAATATAATCTTCGCTCGCATAAGTGATCGTAAGGTTGGTGACACAGTGTTCAGCCGGTGGTGACATCTCATGTCTCCATAAACTGCGATTTTTTCCGTGATCAGCTCCAATACCTCGTACAATGAAACTGCCTTCTACACAATGAACATATCGAATCCTCTCGTCAAAATAATCTTCCTCTATAAAATTTCACATTCACTAGTTGATGATCAAAATATTGATCAAAATATTGATCAAAATATTGATCAAACTTCACAGTGATCAAAATATTCAGATATCGAAAGGTGAGCGAATACACGCATTTGAAATCCCCTTCACCATGTGCAATAGGTATTGCATTAGCAAGTCAGAATTCATATTACATAAATAGAATTATGTAAGTCAACTAGTTTAGGTGAATAAAGTATAATTCAGCGAGACCACGTCAACAACGTCGAGTTCCCACTTATTGCTTAGCTGAACATCATATATTCACCATGATTTCATTCAAATTATAGCTCATTGGTCATCTCGAATTTTTGATCGTAGATATAGCTGACAAAGTGTTCCGCAGATGGTGCCTATTTTATGTCTCCTTTATTTCCAGAAATGTTTACATAATGTTTTTCAAAATTTTATTTTCAAGAATGTTTTCCTCTTGCATTTTTCACAAGTAGGAGTTTTTCTCATATTTCCACATTTAGAATAACGATTGCGCTCAGAAAATTTTTTTCTGAAAATGAAAAAGCCGATCGCAAATATAAGTTTTTTTGGAAATGTTACTTTTTATTCCGTAAACATTTTCACTCACTTAGCGAGTCGAGGGACTTCGTGTATTCTTCGGACCGCTCTTTATATCCGCTCTTTTGATGAACCTGCGGCGTAGCCAGCATGTAGCTTATTTTTACCCAATTAAAATAGTCGTCGTTCTCCTGCTCCTCCGATTTGGTGACCATTTCTACTTGCTGTGCAAGCTTCGAGCTCCATGATCGTATTCTGGAGTACGCACGCCTACCACTCTTCAACGAACATTTTCGGGGCTCTTCATAACAACAGCATATAAGGATGTACTCCTTATTCGAGAGGTACTTGTAACACCGATCACCAAATGTCATATGACGCGATGTACGTCGTAATGGCTGACAAAAATTTCTTCGCGATACAGCCGCGGCTATCGAATCCTGTAAATTTCTGATTTTGGTAGCTGCAAGTCAGTATCACGCATAAAGCAGAGCACTTGTGTCAACTTTTTGCGTTTATGAATGAAATAGGTTGAGTTTTCTTTCTGTAAAAGAGGAGAACTAAAGCTGTTATCCGAGCTCTGCTATAGCTACATGGACTCGTGATCACAGGCTAATGTCGGAGAAACGAGGGAAGAAGAAAAGAGGAAAGAAGTAGGAAAATGGTACGTACTCATTCAAGATTACGTTCGTTTGCTCCATTTCTTTGTTTTTTTTTTTAATGAAACGAGTTCTTCATATGCAAAAGTTTTTTCAGCTGTTATTTCGATTTCTAATTCCAGATGTGTCACTGCTGATGATGTGATAGTGATATGACATGGAATGAAGCATTAGAATGAAAGCAAAACAAACGTTTTCAAGTGCTCGACTTTGTTGTTCCATATCGATGTAGTTAAAAATCGGTGGTCCACCGTAGATCGTTGTCGTGCTGCTAGCATCCAATATGAGAACACACATGCGTGTTCCTGGTATCCTCTGAAAACGATTTTGAAAGATTGGATCACCTTCTAATAGAAGCACTAACACTAAGACTACGAATTTATTGATGTGATATTCAATAAAATATCTCTAGGATGTTGTTATCATTGAATTCGTAATGCTGTTCCAAACATGTCTACTTGACCGATAAAATATGAAAAATCGTTGTCATCTCCAAAGAGATCAATCAATGTTTGGCAACTTCGGAGCATACTATTTCAGTGTTTGTTTCGCATTGCTGCAACTCCAATGTGTGGAAATGAATAAGTTTAATTTCAAGTACATTCTTCGCTTCCAACAAGCTCTAATAGTTATGCATTATCCACATCGACCCTTGTGTATCAAATATGAATTTGCAGCGATATATGAGGATAAACTGGTTCACAAGTATGTAAATGTCGGTGTGTGATCATATGCAAGTTCTTTGTTAGTCATGTGATTAGGGAGAAATATTTTATGCTTCGTCTGGGTATATATATATATATATATATATATATATATTATATATATATATATATATATATATATATATAATTGTGTGAGTGGTTCTGTGATATGATTCTCGCAGAGGATGTCCATGGAGCAGCACGTGAATAGCTGACTACATTTGGGTACCCACAGTGATTGTTCCATCGTAAAGCATGCATTCGACAGGTTCTCTTCCGGGTCTTCGGCGTTGTTGCTTCCCGCTATCGTCTCCTTTACTCATATAGGTCCAAGCAAAATCAAGCAATTCGTCCGCCAACATATTCTCTACTTTGAATGGGTCCGCTTTCTGAAAACAAATGAGCAAAGATCTTGCAGGTAGGCTTCAGCTTCTAACCATCGCAGGTGAATGTGTGGGAGAGAGTCAGTGGTAAGGGTGCTATGGGTACAACTTTTAGCTAGCGGTAATTAATGAGCTAAGGATAAGACATGCAAGCAAAGAAGGCCGCTTTCATTGTATATGGTTATTGTGATAAACTCCTCTCATTGCAACTAAACCGCTTCAAGTCACTCTTGCAACGTTTTCATGAAACAAGTGAAGTGATTCTTCCATAAATCCTTCAATATTCCTTATATTCATAGTGGAATGTGGACCCTTACGGGCAAATATCTACAGCAAAGAACTTCAGAAAGGAATTCGCATGAAAATATTTTAACTCTTTGTTTTTTTCATCTTTAAGCTTCACACTTTTCTTTCAGTTTCAATGAGATTTACCCAGTGATGTCTTTGATATGCCTATAAATCCTCGTATTAGCGCTTGTTCTTTCAAGATCCACTCACAGGAGGATTACTAGTAATAGCCAGGGTGCTTTGTTTAGTCAATAGGTAAGTAGACTAATAGGCTGTATGAAAGGTTGGCCAAATACCTGACTATTTCGGTTGACCGTAGCAATTCAGAGAAAAAGGCAGTTTGATCAATTAGCAGTTAAATGTTTTAGTTTGGAAAACCTTTTTTTTTGAAGGGAAATATTCATACTTGCGTTAGGCTCACTCTGATGGTAGTGTGAATATACTTAGAAGAAAGCAACTAATGAATATCCTGCATGAAAGAGTAAAAAATGTTTTTTTAGCCTATAGATTGTCATAGCAATCTAATGTACGAAAATAATGAAGTTCAAAAGAAATTCATGCACTGTTAAAGTATGCTTTTAAGTAATCAACTACAGTATGGGAAAGCATCATAACTTGAGATATTATCGAATTGAGCGACTAACGCTGTAGTTTGCACATCCTTTTTTCGTACTACAACAGAAGAAGAACACATCGGTGAGGATGTGTTGGTTGTTGTCGTTTACCAATGAATCGCTCTCGTAGGCATTTCTAAAAGTTTAATTGTGATCCTCAGGTTAAAGATAATTCATTGGGCATTTCTTTGTCGGTCTATCAACTTAAAAACTTACAGCCAACATTGCCATTACTACCCTTAGTAGACTCACAAAGCTCATACACATTTATTGCCGATTCAACAACTGCACATCATAAACGGGACTTCTCCCAACAAAGTGAACATCAGAACGATTGCTACTCAAAAACGCATTGGATCGCGACGAGTTTTAAACTAGTTTTTGAGAAGTATTATTTTTAAACACTTCACCCTGAAATTGTCGTCTTTTTTGGATAACTGTAAAAAGGGTTACGAATGACGTTAGGCTTGTGCGGAAGTTGCTTTTTGTGAGATCACTCTGCGTGGATTGGGTCTTGCGGACGTCGGTCAGTCTGTAAGCAGGTCTGTTTGAAGGGCGGTCCCTATTGAAAGGATGCGTACGGAGTTGGACTGCATGGGCCAGCCACGTAAGGAGTCGGCTTGCGCAGAGATTGGTCAGTCTACGCAGAGATCAACGCACGTTGACCCGAGTGGAGGTCGCTCGGTGCCGACTTCATCTCCGTGATGTTGGGCCTTTTTGGTGTTGGTCCATACGGAGTCTGGTGGTCCAGAGTAGGTCTCTGTGGGAGACATTCTGTGTGGTGTCGGTGAGTATGTTGGTCGGTCTCTGCTGTAGCGAGTTTATAAGATCGACGTTTGCAATGGATGTGCGTGCTGTCCTCAGTCAGCATGGCTAGGATATTTGAAGCGCTGCTCATTGCAAAATCGGACATAGCTTATATAGTGGCAGATGTCTAGAATATTCATTTAATTTTTGTTCTCATCGCGTTAGGCTTCTGACACTGGAAAAGATAGCTGAAAATGTTTTGCATATGACCAATGAGTACAATCGATAAGCATCCTTCTTGGCCACCTGGAGCAAGAACAGGTTCTCGCTCGGGCCGGCGCCCGCCTGTTATGAATATTCTAGCATATTTTAGCAGCAGGCCTGTTCTGTAGTGAGGGGAGAATGTAGGAGGGAGGAAAAATCGGGTGGATTCGGATTTTTGGAGGATGCGGCAATCCACATGATACATTTGCCACAAACGAAAGTATGTTTTTAAGAGATGTAGTGGTGTATAAATTTTCCATTCAGATATTGCTGCTCACATAGAATTTCCACACCCCTTCACTTGTAATTCACGAAATTTCACTCAGTCATCTGCAGCACTTCGTTCAAGATCTACTAAAGATATGCTAAAGAATGTGGCAAAGAATCAACACAACGTACACATATTTTTTTGCTATGTGTTTATCGACGAATGCGAGCCCATATACGCCTTCGTCGGATTCTGGAGGTTCACAGAACTGCTTGATGTTTTGTTCGATTAATGCAGACGAATGACGGTTCGAATACAATATCATGTCAGCAGTTCCGGTCTCTATAGCCCAGTAGCAGAATCCCAGCTATAAACAGCATCCGTATGATGTTATGCTTACGAATCAGCTATAGCCATATGTGTGGTAGTGAATTTCGCCGTCTCAGATTGTATGTATGGTGCCCGCAGTCGAACAAAAGTTTCCCCATGGTTCCGTTTTTCTCGATAGATTGCTAGAAACTTATTTACGTCTCGGAACCCCTTCGCTTTTTTGTCTTCATGACAGCACCTTGAATAGAAGGTAGGTTCCATTACTTCTTTGTTACTCGAGGTCTTTTATTCAAGAGAGGTCATCGCTTTGCATGCCTGCTCTTATGTGAGGAGGTGAAAATGAAGGTATTTCACTTCCTTAAATTTCGAAAAGAAGAGGGAAGGGGCTTTCTTCAAAGAGCTTTGTAAATACGAGGGTTTTTCACTCCAAAGTGGTGCAGTTATCTGTAAACTGCAAAAATTTTCGACGAATTTGAGACAGAGATGTTTCCGCTATCCGTAAAACATCTAAGGTGGTTTTACTGACGTGGTGCTACATTGTTAGCAACTGGCGGAACATAGCTTTGATAACGAGATCAGGGAAAAATCTTTTACACGAATGTGGACACCAAGACACTCATCACGACATAAGTTATTTATACTTGCTATTCTAAGTCTTCGTTTTCCCTAATGACCTCTGACTTTTTACCTTGCCAGTTGGTTTATTGTCGCATCCGAGAATAGCAGAGCTTGGATGTATATGGATTCCAGGATATTTTCTGGGTATCATCCGAGAGCGCTCGTTCTGATCGCTAATGTTGCCATCGACTAGCATTGGTGATGCAGAACCATGAAGTTGATTATGTGTTAGCGAATGGCGTGGAAGTGTGCGGCGATCGCGCGAAGTCCTTGTATCTTTGGCAGTATTACAACCTATAAACAAATTTTTGCATATGACTAACGCAATATTAAGGTGACCTAATATCGGCTCTGGTGCGAACGAGTATGAGCGTAATACTTCTGAGTTCTTGCCAGAGTAAACTACTTGCCCGCATACTGGTCATATTTTCATAGAACTCAACCTTCAACCATCCTTTTGAGCAGCTAATCTACCGCAGCAAATTTTAATATCGCTGTAGCCTTCGAACTGTTGTTTTTCATGCCACCCCTAACGTTGCATTTATAGTCTGCCGCTTCAGGTGGCATAATATCACATAAATAATCACATCACCTTCCGCGGAATCCTCGCAGTTTACCGGCAGCGCAGCGACAACAACCGCCGGAAGGAGCAGAAAGACAAGGACGACTAGTCGACTTGTCATCGCTGCATACAAGCGAAACAATGAAGTTTTGGTATTTTCTCAGTTTCTCATTAGCAGAACCCCCAGTTTGCATGAATATGAAATGCGCTCTCAAAATTTATTTCCAATTCTGACATTAAGTTAATAAAGCCCATACTTTGCAAATGTTGGCGATTCTTTTTCTCTCATGAATATATTGGAATATATGTCAGGAAGGCATGTGCAAATGCGCGACTTTTGAATTTACATACGCTGCAACATTAATCCGTCCTTTACATATTGAAGAAAACTGCTCAGTCCACGTTCATGTGCAAACACGACCCAGTTACACAAGTACTGAAGTTCGTTTTCGAGCCATATCTGACCAAATTTGCAATTCAATGAACTTGTAAATCTTATGGACTCTTCGGAAGTCCATAAGTGAAAATGGAACCGAGCAATCCGAAGCAAAATGAAAAGCATGAGATCATGCTGTTGTGTATAAAGTAAGCATAGCTTGCATAATTTGCATTTTATGATTGTTGTGTGGACAGGTATGCACACCATCTATGCGAAAGCATTATGTTCCTTTAGAAGTTTTCTGCAGAACTCTGTAAAATTACTAAGGTTAAGAAGAATTTTAATCTGTCTGCAAATGGGACCCATGCACAGGAAATGTGCGTGCATCTAGCAAACGTGCACATACAATGTCAACTTCTTTGACGTACGTTCCCACTGCTTCGTTAAAAGAAAAAGACCGAACTTTGTTTCTTTAAAATGCGTTTCATTATGGTAAATCAGAGTTGATGAATAAATTCTCAAAATGCATATCACATTACTGCATATATCGAGTTCTCCTAATACGAAACGGTGGATTTGCCATGCGTGCATTGTTTCGCTTGATGGTCATGATGGCGGGTCGAATGCTCGCTGTTGTCGCTCTGCTCTTATCAGCGATGGCCGTGGGTATGTTGACTGTAAAGTGTGACGATTCTGCGGGAGGTTCAGTAATATTACGATATGGAAATTTCTTGTAATGCATTATTGGCTCGGAAGGACGATGGAGGGAGAGGTTAACCCTTTCTAATTGAGATTGTTCCGACGTAAATCTGATTTATAGGTTGTGCAACTGTCAATTACACGAGGAATCCACGCAATCAATCCACACGTATACGGCGTGCAGCAGCAGACATCCGATTTCGTTCTTCTGCATCTCCGGTGCTGTCCGTTGGCGAAGTTGATGGTATATCAGAACACTCTTCGAGGAGGTCGAGAAAACATGCAGAGGTTTATAGACGCTCAAACCCCAGTGACCTCGAATGCGACGGTACACCATCTGGCAAGGTAGTATAAAAGCCTAACGTCACTGAGAAAAGCTTAGCTACAGTACTATGATCAGCGTATGTGAATGTGGAATTCCTAATACTCGTGCTTACGTCAAAAATCCTCCACCTCATTATTAAAGGAGGATTTCAGCAGTTGCCAACGTCCCTGCTATTTAAGCATTACAAGAGTGATAGCATCATCAAGAATTCTGTGGATGCGAGGAATGTGTTTGTTCCAGACTTGCTGAAAATTTTTCCGGTTCCTACATAATCGCTTTCCCTTGGCAAGGAAAACGCTATCAATGAAAGAACTTCCCTACTGCTTCCTCTTCCCCTGATTTGCGGTGACAGAATGACCCTGAGCAGTAGAGCCTTGAGCTCGGACTTCGAAAGCGATATCATCTTTTAAACATTTCATCCGTTTGAACTAGAAACAAGCGGAACAACTGGGCTTCTATTCAAGAACGAGCGATAAAGGAAATAAAATACTTAAGCGGGCCATGGGGAAAAACAAATTAAACTCGTGCATCCTCTTAATGAGAAGCGTAGGGGGTGGAAGCGAGGAGTTGCGGGGGGTGGGGGGGGGGGGGGGGGGGGGGGGGGGGGATGAGAGGGAGTGTGTTCATTGGCGAATTGTTGCTGGACTGAAGGAAATGTAGCATTGGAAAGCAACTGCTCCGATCTGGGGAATGGAAAAAGTAGCAAACATAATGCAGCATTCAAAGTCTTTATAAGATTGGTATCATCTAAATGCCGTTTATAGCTGAGGTTCTGCTACTGGGCTATCGAGACTGGCACCGCTGACATGGTGCTGTATTCGAACCGTCATTCGTCTGCACTGATCGAACGAAACATCGAGCCGTTTTGTGAACCTCCGGCATCCGATGAAGGCGCATATGGGCTCACATTCGTCGATAAACACATCGCAAAAAAATATGTGTATGTTATATTGATTCTTTGTCACATCCCTCAGCATACTTGTGGTAGATCTTGGAGGAAATGCTGCAGGTGACTAAGTGAGCTCTGCCTTTTTTCTTTTTTACAGTGAATAAGTATGGAGACTTTTCGCTGTGAGTGAAAATTTGTATGATACTGTGTTTCCGGACGACGTATTGTTTCCGGACGACGTTTCCGTACTTTTTATGAGATCCATAATGCCAATATAATACGCTCACTTGACTGCTTGAATATATCTGATAGACACATATACTTTTTCCATATAGCAAGAGAATATGCTAAAATAAGCTGAAACATATATAACGGACTGACCTGTTGGTGGTCGTAAAGAACGTTCGTCGGATGCATTCATCGGCCATTTCTAGAATTCATCAGCTATCATTTCCAGTATGGCAACAGCACGCGATGGACTCAAGAAATGATGGAATATGTCAGAAATCAGCCACTCTTCTAGGCCTGTAAACGGGCCATGCTGGCGTTCTATATGAAAGCTTTGCTGGCAGACGAGTAGGTGGGATAAATAAAACGGGGTAACGCTGCGTAATTAACTAACCTTAGGTACGCTGTAATAAAGCTGTAAGCTAGTTCATACTGAAATTCATAGCTCAATAGAGATGTCGGCGATGCAATAAACATGTAACATTTAGGGATGTCAAAGAGGGCGATTCGGAGATGAACAATCAGCGCATTCTCACCGACGTTTTCTATTTCTGCTGTAGCACTACTAAGGGATGCGTCAATCGCAACGTTAGTCAATAATTGCGTAATATTGAAGATGAAATAATTTTAATACATCACAGCGGGTTACTCACAAAGGCACTTCAGTAGTAATTGCACTCTCTCCTCTTCCGGGAATTCTTGTAACAAGTTACGCCACGCTGAACACTCTTAATTCCTCCATATAGAATATATGTGGGTGATTTTTGATTCATCTAAAGTGGCATATTGCTATTCAAAAATATCTTCTCCTTTTATCTAGCAGACGGTCGTTGGCACTTTCTGTGCGCGCGAGAGCTTCGCCTCGCAAGAAGAGGTAAATGAGCATCCTTCTTTTATGGTCCCGGATGACAAGGGCGTCATAGTCCTCAATTGCCATCACCCTAAATTTAATTTAGGAAACCTACGAAGAGCAGTGCACGTACAAAACAAAACGTTTTCAAATCAGTAATTGATATATCCGATAGCATTGGTGCCACAATACATAATCAGAGTGATTTAGACTTGCATACGAATGTGGCTACTATTGTAGCTAAAAATTGACACAACTAAAGGTTTATGGATTTATTTTCTGCAAATCCGTTTTCAGCAAGTGGACTCACATAAACTCATCGATATGTTGGCCGACGATCTGCTTGAGTTTGCTTCAACGTACATGAGTAAAAAAGGCGATATTGTAAAGCAAAAAACCTCACTGCTAGAAAAGAAACCTCGCGAATGCTTCCTCCCCGATGGAAGAAGCACAGTGAGTATATAAATATTGACACTATTTCACTTAATTATGCACTAATATAATCATATAATTTCATATATTGGTACAGGTAAGTGATCAGAAACTGGCGCATAATCATGTAGAAAATGCCTATGTTACGGTATATAAACACCTACTGATACACAGTTGTTGTATATAGTGAGATATGCTCATATGCTAGCGCTACACATTACTATGCGCTGCTGCTTCCACGCATTCGTATATAGCCGCATATTGGTACTTACAGTCTCTTAATCAATCCATTCTCCCATATCGTTGGAAATGGCGAATGGACCTGAAATAATTCAGTTCCCATCTATTGGAGTGGCAATAACGAAGCAAACACTGAATTAGTATGCATTGAACTTGCCGAACATTGATTGATCTCTTCGGAGATCACAACGATTTTTCATATTTTATCGGTCAAGTAGACATGTTTGGAATAGCATTACGAATTCAATGATAACAACATCCTAGAGATATTTTATTGAATATCACATCAATAAATTCGTAGTCTTAGTGTTAGTGCTTCTATTAGAAGGTGATCCAATCTTTCAAAATCGTTTTCAGAGGATACCAGGAACACGCATGTGTGTTCTCATATTGGATGCTAGCAGCACGACAACGATCTACGGTGGACCACCGATTTTTAACTACATCGATATGGAACAACAAAGTCGAGCACTTGAAAACGTTTGTTTTGCGTTCATTCCAACGTCTGTCATATCACATCACTATCATATCATTGGCAGCGGTTCATCATTGGACGAAAAATTTCAAGATAACTGCTGAAAAAACTATTGCAAATGGTAAAACCAATTATCTCAGCAAGAAAAAATGTAATGAAAGAAACGAACGTATTCTTGAAAAATGAGTGAGTTGATTAGCGTTGCTAGGCTCCAGCCTTTGATTTCTTTGAATTAAGAGAATTTTTTTGCTGCCATATTCACCAGTAACAACGAGTCCCTAAAACTATTCGTATACGTCAGATAATTGCCTTATGGTAGAAACGAAAGTTCAACAATAAGTTCTTGGCTTTCTAAGGAATACCGATTTTTAGGCAAAGACTGGCCTCATCGGGAAAATAAATAGAAATATTTAGGAATCGTTTGCTGCAGTTATGCTTCAAGGAAGCTTCTGTGAGTCAATACGACACTCAAGTGGCTATATTAATGATCGATGTTACAAGTACATCTCAAAGACAGAGTACTTGTTGATGTGCTGCTGTTATAAAGAACCTCGCAAATGTGCATTGAGCAGTGATAATCGTGCGCTTTTCAATGCACGGTCATGGGGTTCGGTGGTTGCACAGCAAACGAAAGTCGCCGGCTCGTCGTTATATTCGGGGAGGAACGATTTTTTTAACTGGACAAAGATGAGCTATTTACTGGCTACACCGCTGGTTAATCAAAAGAGTGGATTTACAGGAAGGATTCAAGATGACACGAAGTTCGCCGATTCAATAGGTAAGCGAAAGTGTTTATAGAAATCCCGGTTCCCAGGAAAGTTTCTCAGTGATGAAACTTTTTTTGAACACATGCTCTTTGAGAGTATTTGGAGCAGAAACAATCATAGGAAATAAGACCTGGAAATTCCTGAAGTAAGGAAACAAACATGGACATGTCTAGAGTAAAAAGTACAAGAGGCGATTGAACTGCAGCTCGGATGGTGCCATACTGAATCATTTCTTACCAGCGTTCCTAGCTTGTTCTTCAACCAGTAAAAAGCTTAACTGTGATAGTTTCATTGATGCGTGCTTTAATTATTCAGCATTAGTAGAAGCCTAGAATTGAATCATGTAATTTGGAATCCTGCTTTCTTTATGCAGTCTGCTTATTCTTTCAATAGAGATATTTTCATATGTAAATGATATTTTAGATGTGAATAATATTCAGCGAGCTGTAGAAAGCAAACAATTTGAATTTGATTTATATAGGATTCAATTCAGGCAGCCGAATTCGTTACATTCATTGTGCGCAAGGTGATTTTGTTGCGGCCGGTGTTGGAGCTGATCAGGGAGCAAATTACACTCTATGGAGACATCAAATAGCACCTATCGCAAAGTACTGCGTTATCAACCTTACGGTCACCTACGATGGCGATGATCGTGCTAATATCACAAGGTTCATAATGCAACACGCGAAATGCAGCATTAATAGTGTTTCTGAGATTTCCCAGCAAGTCTGTTGACGTTACCAGATTCTTCGTAACGGAAAAATTGAAATTTAGGTCACTGATTACCGTGGTCATGTAATTCTCCATGAACAACCTGAACGCCCGTAGAGGGATTTTTTAAAGATTCAAGTATGCAAATATGAAGTGCTTGTCGGATAGACATCAAGCGAAAAATTTTATCGGTATAGATTCGGAGGTATAGCTATTCGCAACCGAAGCATCTCGGTATAGCAGCAATTTTAACCGCATTCATATGTCCACTAACGTGCATAGTTGCACCATCTTTCCCTACTCTCCTTGCTAGTTTCGCAGCTACAACGAAATATTTGCCAGCATGCGTTCACTGGATGAAGAGATTTAACAACTGTGACAGCCTTATTTGCGAAGCAATAGGGATATCGGTTTTACGTTCAGTTAATCAAGCTCCAATTCTCGATTATCTCTCGGCAATTATAGTTTGAGACTAATCAGTTCTTTCGGCCATTCTCCTTCAATAATTCATAAAAAGATTGGCCAACAAATATGTAAAAACGACGACCTCTCATATTTGCCGTTTTACTCTTCTTTTAGACGATTTTGGAAATGATCAATTCGCTCTTTTTACTAGATTTTGTCGTTTTGAGCTTTCTCAGAGTCATAGTAAGAACGTTGCGTTCGAATTGATTGAATATTCCCTTTCACGAAATTCTTTTTAGAGTTATAGCTAACACTGGCACGGGTACTAGTGAGCTATGTGATCATGGCAACACATGCATACTGACGGGACCACAATGCTTTAACGACATCATCCACAACCACAGCGTCAGCGCAACGTTTACCTGTTGCTGCCAAGACGAACACCTGTGCAACCATAGAGGGCGGCGTGTCAGCCTAGCTCAAGCGCTGATTAATCGTGGCAGGTAATTATAGCTGGGTGTCGTTCAATTTCATAGTTGAAAGAAAATTTTACGGAAACCTTTTTTCCAAAAGCCTTAGCCAACACAATAGAGCACGTAGGCTGGAAGTAAATATACGTTAAACAACTTGTAAAGGTACCATAGTAAGCGGTAATTACACTTTGCAGTGTTAAAATATACTCGATCATTCTCTTTTCTCAAAATTCATCGCAAATGAAGTAGGCACAATCACTGATTCCTTCAAAAGTTATATGGCATCGATTTCTGTCGATTTCCCTGTAACTGCTTTGTTCAAATATTCGAAGAAGAGAACCACTAGGAACTAGGAAGTGTGCCTAGAATAGTTAGTATCATATGCGCTTTTCTATTTGGTACACCTGTAGAAGGTCTCGCGAACGTTGCGTACACACGCACAGACAGACACAGACGCACGCACAAATACGCGCACATACACGTGCACACAGACACATGCATATATATATATATATATATATATATATTATATATATATATATATATATATATATATGCATTATATTTTGTTTATTACTATGGTGCAATTATTACAGTCGTGACTATTCATGTGCAAGTGGTGCTGTTTCGATGATCATTGCGGCGTTAAAGATCGGTTACAACACAACGTTTTTATGCGCCCGCTCGTTCAACGTCAGTGATGCTAAGGAGTTGTTCTATTTCGACGGCATCACGCATTACTCGCTAACGCCTGTCGGACCTGATACTGTAAAAGCTCTCATCGAAGACCCAAGGTTGATGATGTGAACGGGGATAATATTTTAGATACGCAAACTAAGCTGTAACAAACTCATCGCTTCTTTATGATTATATGAGAGCATAATACATACCTCAATATTTTCAGCAATCCGTTTGCACAAGCGCACCTGGACTAGGATTTAAATGACTTGCCTTTTTAAGATGGTGGAGAGTATAAATGAGGGAGAAGGATTCATGAAAAGAGGAGAGATGCGTAGGGACCGGGAGGATTGTGACAAAAGAAATCGAATATTGCTCTGCTTAACATCACTAGCAAAGGACTGCTTGATTCAAGGACAATTTCATCCGCTAATTTTAAGCAAAACCAATTCTTACATTCGTTGTTTCACAAATTCGTTGCCTCGTTGCCCTTTTCGAAGGTTATATATTAAGCGTATAGAGTAAAAATTTATATTTTCTTATAATTTTGTGCTCTTCGGCTAAACGAGAATAGGTGTTGTATTCTACTCAATGCATTCTAACTATTTAACTTCTCAGGTGGCCTAATCTTTGAAGAATCTCATACTTTTAAAGCATCATATGAAAGGCTCACCTTTTCTAGCAAAGACGGCAAATGTGAGCGTATAATAGAGTTTCCAAAAAGAGATCAACTTTGTGATGGAAAACAACGCGATGCTCTCCTTCCAATGCAATTCATTCGTTGCATGTGCACAACAAGCAGATCGGTACTTTTTTTTATAGTTATTATATCGTTGAATGCTTCCTTATTTTTGATTAGTTGGCTTGCTTGTTGCTTGCTTAAGTAAGATCGGTAATTCTCTATACTATACCTCATAGAAGGCGAATCGAAAACATATGCAAATATTCACGATTCTGTTGATTGTTTTTACTATATTGCGCCTAGCCTAATTCAATGGCTATTGCGGAACAATCAAAAATCGGAAAAGTTAAGATCGGAAAAAAATGTGTCTTCAAGAACTTCCATCCTTTTCAAATTTTAGATGGACACCCATTCCGGTTTTTTTATAATTAATAATAAAACCCTTGTTTGGTGGAATGCTTTTATGGAAGAGATTTTAATAAAACTGAAATTGTTAAGTGGATTTCACGAAGAAAAACTTCCATTTTTCATTTGATGATAATGAGTAAAATTTCAGGCAAAATGTGATAGGGATTTCCATAACAAGACTGCAAACATCTTAAAGAATTCAAAATCTGAGCTACCCTCATGTATGGGTAGATTAACCAATATTAACATTTTGATCGATGGACGAGCATCATACAACAGCAAAGAAGAATCTAGGGTACAACCTTTCATCACTAAATATTAGCTAATTTATTGCATTCTACTATCATGAACGTCTTCGAATTGAGAGGAGCTCATTTATATGTTTCTGAAAGTTTTCTAGAGCAACTTTCCGACGTTAGGACATGCCTATATAGGCGCCAGTTTCTATGTGTGATTCGGAAACGATAGTAGGAGTGATCGTGTGAGCGATTTTGACGTATGAAAGATCTCAGCGAAATGATGATGTTCATTTACTACGGGCACGACTAACTAGATAATATAATTTCCTCTGTGGACGTCAATGGGGGAATACGAAAAAAAGTTTCAATGCATGAACTGAATATTTTAGATAACTGTAACATTCTAAACGATCATTACGCAGTGCTATTATATACATCAAGCTAAGAGTAATCGAAGTTAGAGTAAAAAGTTGATGAAGTTAATATAGTCCTCCAAACAGTTTTCGTATGATGTTATTGCTACCAAGGAAGAGTATTTCCTAGCAGAGGCTAGTTTGAGAATCCAAGTGAAAATAATGGATTTCAAATGTTATATTATTAAGTCTACCATAAATTGGCCTGTAGGTGAGAACATATTAATTTTATACATAAGAGATGGCAATTTTTCATTCGCAATGGCCCCTATTCATTGCGCTGAGATGTTTTGAGGAGTAAGATGGTAATGCAATTCCCTCATTGGATATTAACAGGGAATGCGAATTATATCGGTGCCATTTTCAGATAAACTTAAGCGATCGTGAAAGAGTTTCGGAGTTAGAGTAAAAATAGATGCACTCTTTTAAAAAAGGGTTTTATCTCGTTCGAAGACGAGCTGTTGTAGTTTTAAATGAACCAATGAGTTAGAACATTTTTCAGCAGAAAAGAGTTTCTTGAGGATAATTCAATTTCCAAGTGTTTTCGACTAATGTAATTCAACTGATAGCAATTGACTTTATACTTTTTATTATTAAGATGACCACAGATTGGCCTATATGTGAGAACACAATTGAATTTATGTATAGAAAGCGGAGATTCATCATTCGCAGTGGCGCCTATACGGCCAATTCTGTTGAACATAAGAGATTTAGTATCTCATGGAATGTGACAAGTCGTAAATGTTTCGCAAAACCAGGACGGCCACCATGCAATGGCAAGTTTTATTAAACTGGAAATTATCTATGACTTATTGTTTGACTACTAGTGAAATCAGGATCGTTACCTGCGGCGTTGCATTTTCCTAATTGATTTCCTCATTAAATCAAATGGCTCCACCAATTCTCAGCAGATAGTGAAATACTCTCAGTAATGAATTCGCATTAAGCTTATTTGACTGTTTGGACAAGTTTTCTATGAAAGATTCGTTTTTTTTTTTTGTAGTGCTGCTGGATAAGAGCGCAGCCTGATCCGTCACAATATAAATGGAAATTATTAGAGGCAATGACCTCATCGCGCTAAAAAATGTTACATTTTCCACAGTGCGAAAAGCAAAAGCCACAGGTGCAGCATTGAAACAGTCCATTTTGCTTTCGAAAAATAGAAGAAGCGTACTGTTTTTATCGTATTTGGAGAGAACTCAAAAGTATAGTATAGTGATAGAAATCTTGAGATATCTATAATTTTTCACTTTTTATCGTAAAATTTAAAACTCACCATTCACCAAATTTGAAACAATAACTTCGCCTATTGTTAATGGCATTTCCTCTGTATCGCGGAACAAAAAGTTTGTAAGAACCGACTTTTTGTCTTTCGTTGAAGAACTCGAAATCGTTATAGTTCAGGGTTTGTTTATAAAAATTTGAGATTTTTAACTGACATAACGTCGGATTTCATCGTATCCGATCCTCCATCCACAATTTTCAAAAAAAAAGTTTCGAAAATTTTCATTCATAATGAAATCTACACTTTTCTAGCTATCACTGTTAGTTCTATGGGGTATTATTCCTCTACGCACAGTTTAGAAACAATTATAGTTGTTCTCTTTCATGGATAGTTCACCTTGCCTCAGTAATTCGTTCATGAATAGGCTTCAAACTCAAGTGAGCTGAAATGCGAGAAATTTTCAGTTGCGGCTTTGCCATTATGGTTGTTGACTTATAAGTCGATCTGAAACTGAGGAGGATTTATGCTCGCAACGAATTTGCAATCACATCTTTCAGAATTTATACTTCTCTATGATAACTTAGACATAAACGAGTCAAACTTAAGCACTGATATGTGCTTAAAAATTCAAATGTATATAAGTGTATTCATCTTCTCTCAGCATCCATCTTTGTATACCTGAAAATCTGTTTAAAATTTGCCTGAAAACATACACCTGAAAATTTATATCTGTAAGTTCATTTATGCGAACAACATAGAATACGTTAATCATTAGTATTAATGCAAAATCCATTGAAATTTAAGTTGTGTTTTTTTGTATTTAGGTAAAAAAGCGCTTTTACGTCATGTGTCATATTATATGAAATATTACGCTTCACAAAAGAAGAGGAAGCAAAATTCTCTATGCCCCGGTGATAAGACGGATAAACCAAAACCATGCAATACACGCGCTGGTTGCTTCAATTTTCATGCTATGGATGGATCGCTATTGGTGTGTTCATTCGTTTTAATTCATATGAACACTCTTTTAGGAGATATCTGTGCTCATTTCGGATGGCATAGAAGGAATCATTGTTGGCCTGCATAGAAAACTTCGTACAATCAAATCATCTATAACCAATTATTTTCTCCTTCATGCTATTGATAGCTAATTTTATTGCAGATCGTCAGTCTAACGTTCAAAAAAAAATTTTTTTTGCGCTTTCCTAACGAAATATCCATTTAATTTCAAATTCTTTTACAGGTTTCCACTGATCTCCGCTAAACCTTAATAATTTTCGATCAAAGAAGTGACTTCGCAGATGTGGAACGATTCATTCAACGTGCTTCTCAGTGTTGCTGTCACTCACTAGCCAGTGAAATTTTGGTTCCCCCAATTTTTGACAGCAGCTGAATCACTTTCTGGAGTCCCAGCTTAAGGGTTCGAGATTTTCACGTCTTTCGTGTAACCGAGCTCTAGAATTGCAATACTGGCATATATACTCTTGTATCCCTGCTAAACACCTTTCCAGACATCAGTTACGTAAATCCGTGCGTTTATAATGCAAGTGACAAGTTTTCAGAAGCAAGGTTGTATGGATCGAATCGATGAAATTATTCAACGGGATCAAAGATTAGAGTTCCTCGGTTTCTGTAAGAGTAAAACCATGCTCGCCGAGCTTGAAAAACGACAGAAAAAGAAGGTAACATACTATTGCAGCGGTGTAACGCATAATATTGCGCATTGGGACGTCAAAGAGGGATTACTGTGCTGCTGCCCACATGGATGTCCCAACAACACTTTCAATTTCTTTCATTTCCGATGATCGGAAGCCAATATCGGCATGAATACGATAGAATTCGAAGTTCCTTTTCAATGAGTGTACTCAATGTTGTGAGATAGGAATTTACAAAGGTGTAACGCATTCAGCGCACTTCATTGTTTGTTGATGATCCACTTTAATGTATCTTATTGGAAAATTTTTTCAAAATATGAACGGTATTAATGCAAGGGGGTATTTAAACAAATTTCCCACACAACTCATAGATAAAAATTGCTTTTTAGTGATGCTCTAAGATAGAACAAATAAGAAATGCGTCAAGTGAAAAAAATGGCGTCGTACCGACGAATTAAATTTTCGTAGAATAAACGCATTTAGCATAAAGAGCCGTATGATATTTTTTTTATTAGTCTGAAAACAAATTTTCCTCTCGTCAGCGAGGAACATCCCTCAACTTTTGTTTCTGGACCGTAAAAACGTCAGCTGTAGTCTAGTGCTATGATATCATACCATCAAGCAAAAGGTTATGGGTTCGTACCCGTCTGCGGACAGCCTGTTGATTGGCCATAAAAAGCGATTGTCATCATCTGAATGTGGCTCAGATTAAACAGCTGGCTGTTATATAAGATGTCAACAATGTTTTGTTCTGGACTGCTGTTGTTCATGGATTAATAAATGTGTGGATTATGCGACCGCTTCGTATACTCTCAGGAAGACCTCTGTAAGCGTATAGCATATCATATCTCTTCGAGTTACATTCTCACGTCCATGCACTTAAGAGTCTTCTTGTTTCAAATACCACATTAAAGTTCATAAAAGCATCACATTTACTTCATGTTTATATCATCAACTTGTTATTCTATGTAAATGTGAATAAAAATAGTAACCGGCATTTCAGCTTGTCGGAGATGAAACCTAACTTAGCACCCTTCCCCATTACTTTCGTCGAGCTTTCAGCTTGACGACCGCACTCCATCCCCACTTTCTTAATGGTTTTGGCTGTTAAAGCATTACCGTATAGGCATTCATCATCTCTATTTTCTGCGAAAATGCACGAAGCTTGAACTCTAGCGGTAACCGGAACTTTCTGTTTTTTCGGCTTTTGCTTATTTCCACGCAAAAGAACGTTTCGGTTACTTCCAGTTGATCTCTTCATATGCGTTTGTGTGTGTTTGCCATTCTACGCATCTGCTCGTTCTAACTTGGAAACATCTGCATTCACAGCTATAAAAAAATTTCAAGATCTACTGTATGCTATCGGTGACCACCTATACCGTATCTCAAATCGAATTTTTCGGATTTTGAAAGCAGCTAGAGATATTTAAAAATTAACACATTTGCTTATATTTATTACCATTCAAATTTTCGTTATATTACACTAAGGTAATAGGAAAACGAATAATTAGTGGAATACCTCTACGGATGGTCAAATCATTTAGATGTAATAGACGTTATTTTGCATATTTAATTTTCTTCTGTTGTAATTTATGAAAAATGGTTGAGCATTTGAATGTGAAGTGGAAGTGCTAACCATGTTATATCATCGGACACATTTCTTCTAATATTTCATTGTAACATCGAAGCGGCAAAATGCACTGTAAGTAAACATTGCTATATAATCCAATAATCAAATAAATTTGAACTAAGCGAAATCCACGGATCACGTTTATATCAATATTAGTTACAAAAGCATAATTATGAACGCATCGACTATCGTTGTTGATCGCCGATTCGTTTATCACTTTCCAATTGAATTGAAGCATTCGCGAGCTAAGCAATTAGCGCATAAATAGTAGTGATTAGTATGAGAACTGCAAATAAACAAAAATATATTAACATGCAAAAAACATATTGATAAACAAAAATAAATAAAAAATAAACAAATAAAAGTATAATAACGAATAGACGTGATGGTTTTGAGAGAAATAATCGTACAGAACGGCGTTATAACGTTTCACGTGTTAGTGAAAATCACGTACTCTAATCTCAGAGGAGACCATTCTGCAATACCCTGAAGCTAAATGCAATGCAGAGGCTAAATCCATTCTGCAATGCATTTAGCCTCAGGGTATTGCAGAATGGCCTCCTCTGAAATTAGGGCACATGATTTTTACTAACGCGTAAGATGTAACAGCGCCATTCTGTGCTATTTTTGAAGTAGCAACGAGTTCTTGCTTAGAAGAGCAATTAATCTATGGCCTCTTCCATGTTTCATGGCTGATTTATAGTCTCATCTCCATAACAGTTCAAGGAAATAGACAGCAATATGTGTATTTGGTTTAGATGAGGGCTGATTCGATGCGATGTTTGCTTTAGAGGGCCTGTTCACTTTTTCATTTGTGTTAAATTTATATAGGTGAACAAGATTGTGTCCTTGCCCTCGACAATCACTCTTCCTGGAATGGGAACACAGGTCAAACCTTATCTCGCATAAACACCCGGTCTTTACCACAATCGAGGCTATAATCGAGAGCAGTTCAACCTATATGCGGGGAGATTATGCCATTTCCCATTTCCGGTGGGCTCTTAGCCATTCTGGGGTCGTTGGCCTTACCTGGACCACGCTTAATTCACCCTACTGCGATAAATAGGTAAAATGGATGTACTGATCGCCTATAAAAATTACTCACCAGTAATTCGTTTTTTTTTGTATGAAATACATTCATTTTCTTCGCCTTCAAGAATGCTTTATTTTTCTCGAATTTGATCGATGAATATTGAGTACAACGCATCAAGTTATCTTACTGTGTAAATTGTACTCAGAAGATTTACTAACTGTCGGCGCTGTCGCTACTTTCTTCTGTCAGAGAACCTTTCAGCATAGCTGAAATTTTTTGTCTTATAACATTTGACGTTCACAGCGATTTTTCACGACTTTTGTATGTCTTCATTGAATGAAAATTCTAGCAATATCAATGAAAATACTAACGATAAGAATATGGTTTATAATTGATCGCTCCCGAGGGAGTTTCTGTCGGTTTCATTGTGGTCGTAGCGAATGGAGGAATATTTGCGCATAGCTGAAAAGAAATCATGCCTAATATTTGAATAACTAATTTGTTGTAATTGAAAAATAAAATTTAAAAGGCTTTTGACGGCCAATCTTCATTAAAATGGGACACTGAGCACTGCACTCGTCCCTTATATTCTGTACTTGTATTGCCATATTTATTTGAATACCTACCTCAGTGATGTTCCCGGGATTGAAAGGAAGTGATCTCTGCTTGAAAACGGCGTATGGGCACGTATCATTTGATGGGCATCCTGAAAACGGTAAAAAGATTCTGCGATTTAAAAAAAACGCGGAAATAGTAACGAGCGCCTATGAATTTGATCAAAAAACCTACCTAGATGTTCCATGTTCGAACGTTTAGAAGCTCACTATGTGATCGTAAAGTCAGTTGCAGCGATTATGTGCAAATTAAACAAAAAACCAAGTACTGTAATTTCAATAAGTGTTCCACGATTCAATTGTAAAGTTAGTCAATATGAAAATCACTGCAGGAGGCATAATTGAATTTCAACTTGCTATTTATGGAATTTGCTACACATTATTAGACTTCAATCGACCAGCGATAATAGCACTGAAATGATGCATGAAAAAAGACGTCATTGAAAGCGGTGAAAACGAACCATTTATATATCCGGTGATATCCTCCCACGATAGTGTTGTGTAATTGCGATTATAGTTCACCTGAAATGTACAAACAACCGCACTTCTCTTTTGAGTGGTATAACTCTCTTATCGGCACAACATAAATCCCTTTATCAAGCGGGTACTGCTTCAAAATAAGCCTAGTAATTTGCCATGGTGGAGACAAACTGCAGCCGCAGTGATTCTTTTGGGTCAATATTATCGTATATACGCATCCACCATGAGTGTATAAATCCACACCTATCTCTTTCAACATATAATTATTCATTTTGTTATGGTGATCACTGAAAAATTGTTAGCTGAAAAATACAATAAAGAGACGACGATCGATGTCAACGTATTAGCATGTTTACTTTGATCTTATATTGACCATCGATTTTCCATAGTTCGAATAGGATCGCGGCCGTATATTCCGGTATACCATCAGGTGTGATTGCTTCTTTAATCCCTAATGCCGACAGAAGACCATTCAGGGTTGAGTCGTGCTGGAACATGATGTAACATTTAGAGCTTCTTCAACTTCAAACTACGCGTTTTTTAGAACTTGGAAACGATAGAGCAGAAGAAAGCAGCATGTATTATTACATTGAGGATGGAAATTAGGAAGTATTGAAATTGCATGCGAGTACTCCAGCTAACAAAAAACACCCGAATGTGTCTATAAATCAGCGATTGTAAAAAAATTGCTTTGGACGAAATAAACGATGTTAGATCTATGTCCAGAAATATGACCAAAAACGATTAGAAAGAAAATTTCGGATGTCCAATATGGCCGAAACATTTGACCAAATAGAAGCACTTAGTTGAAAAATTCGTTTTTACTCTCGCAGTCGGCAAATTGACGAATAGGAATTAGACAGCAAATTCTGTGGTAATCTTAGTAGTCCCAAATTCTCTCGCAAGCAATAATTTTCTCGCGTACAGGATGGATGCTTTCAACAAGTCCTTTAATTTATCTAACAAGTCACACCAATATTGAAAAAAAAGAAGAGAAGTACTGTCTCATGTTATCACTAACGCGACGGATCGAAGCACCAGATCTCAAAAAGTGTACCCTGCTTGAATTGCACCGAACAGGACCGTTCGATTAGACATGAAGATGGGCCCAAAAGAACCGTGCAAGTTTTCTATTCAGATTGTATTGCCGTTCTTCTCAAGATTCGCCAGTTAAAAGCACCACAGAGGAAGATATACCTTCATATATACGCGCAAACACGCCGTCAACTAAAGTATTTTTGCAGACATTTGTCAAAAAGTATAGGAATTTTTGTGGATGTAAATATAACATATTCGGCTATAGATTAAATGGGAATAGCGCGCCGCACACGATAAGTCAAAGAAGGTCAAGACCATATAGGCAGATCGAACGACTACGTAGCATAGTCATGAGGCTAGCCTGAGGCGAAATTAAACTGTTCGTTCTTATATCTGTGTCGTCTCGAATTTTTATAGACTGCACCTCGACAGATGGTGCAAATCCTCAAGGAGACGCGGGCGACTAGACGAACCAAGAGAAGCTGACCCTCACACATGGATCTCCCTGCCACAAGTTTTCTGCAAGACAGATATCGGCCATTTAGATAGGTGCCCAACTTCAGCGTCAACCGTAGGAGCCATTTTCTGCAGGTAGATCCATTCAACCACTGCAGCAATTTCTAATAGTTGTGGCTGCTAATAAGTTGTAGCCATCGCACCAAAGTAATTGTGCCACTCTCGAGCAGTTCGATCATACAGATCGATCAAATAGATGCTGATAAATTATAACTGCTCACCTTCTGATCCATGTGATCAATCACATTCCATAATTGACTTCCTCCACGCAACTTCGGCAATTCCACTCTCAGATCGATTCCATTTTGAATATTCTCATCTAAAACAGCCATCATCGACTATGAAGACATCAAATCATTGTTGAAGACGATTAGAAAGAACTACTAGTAGTTATGACCTCTTATCGTCTGGAAAAATTAGTAGTGCTTAGATTTGGTGAATTTTCACGGATCCGGAACATCAATTCCGGCATCTTTCTGCAAATCTGCTAAAAGTCTAGAAGTTATTTTGTGAGACCAAAATTGCCATATTAATATCGATGAGGCAAACATTAGTAGTATGTCGTCATAGCCAGTAAATTAGCACTCGAATTTGGTACCAATAAATGCAAAAGTACATTTTCACTAATAATCGCCATATGGATCCGCCATAACACATATATTTTTCAGCGACATCGTATTGGCGAATTTTCTTCTTTAAATTAAATCTCAATCTCTTTGTAGAGAAATCTTAAACGAATCAGTTCATCTTTTCGGAAGAAATCTTCACGCCTTAAGAAATGTAATCAATTCTCTGTTGGACTTTTTTTTGATAAAACGCAAACATCGATCCCCCAAAAAAAAGATTTAAATGAACTAGATAACTGGCTGCTGTTTCAGCTCTTCATACATTCGATTTTGAGAATAATAACCACTCTATTTAAATTTCATGATTGAATTCAAGCTCAATATTGTGATGGTAACCGCATAAGATCTATCTTACAAGGCACATGATTACGATTTAAGAATCTACTGCGTCTACGGCTTTTTTAAAATTCGGTTTTTCTTTTGTAGACTTTTCTAACGGAGTTTTCTAAATTTGTAGACTTTTCTAAAGGAATTGCGATATCCGGTGGAATTCGACCGATTGAACTGGTTTGCCTCTTTCTCTCCCCGTCCCTTCCTCCCTCCTCCCACCTTCCAGTTTCCATTTGCTGACTAATTCAACGGATGAGCGGCATATGATCAATGGTTTAAAGTTCGGTACGTGAATGATTCGATCATAGACTTTGAAGATAGTTAAAAAGTAGCAACCAAAAACAGGATGACGTAAATGTTTCGACGAACGATTTCTGCGGAATGTCTGAATATAAATTAATAGTGGAAAAACTTACTAATTAACCCGTGTCTTACATTTTCGGCCACACTATCCAATTGCTTCATTTTGGCGTACATCTCATCGGAGAATATTTTCGTTCGATTATGCAAATTCTATATGAAAATTAATTTCATCAAATGTGAAAACAAACACAACGTTTAATTTTTCTTGATAGCGTACGATATGAGAAACAATATAAGAGTGCTTGACGTCGTATTCAAAACTTATTGAAAAATTCAATCAACTGGACGAAAGAAAGGTGAAGAGGGTCAGATGAATGGATGGCTTTGTTCAGCGTGATATCGGCATTAAATTCTTGAAAGATAAGGATTTTAAAGATAAGGATAACGCCACTTTTATAGCGTAACCAGTTCACTTATCATTATCATTCCAACTTATCCTCATTGCTTCTTTCGTTCTCTTCTTCTTATCATTCACTAATAACGCCGTTTGATGTCTATGAATTTAAAGATGGTAACCGATTGAAGGTTTTTTCGGTAGATGGAAAATCGATCGAAAAAATCGATCAAAAAAACCGATCAAAAAATTGAAAATCGATCGAAAAAAGTCGGCTAAAAGAGATTACACTTTGAAAAATTCCCTCACTCAAAATCCACTGAATTTCCGTTTTTTTAGAAACAAAATTTTGTTGTGCCGGTATTACTACGAACGATGTGACAATAAAAATAGACTTGCAACAATCAAAAGTCAAATAGTTCAAAAAAAGAATGCTGAAAGAAATCGTATCATAAAGAGAGAATTTTTCTCACCTCAATAAACCATGTATCGACAGGCATAACTAGATCCATCAAACCGATTTGTTTACCGCAAATTTTTGATACATTCGCTAGAAATTCCTGAAAATGGGAACGAAAAAAATTTGCACAAATTTGAGCAAAAAATTTTCCAAAAGACGAAGACAGACATGACAAAAATATTCACGATTAATAAAATACTGGAGCTAATACTCTGTAAGCAATAAATTAATTTTATTAACATCATATATGCTCTTGCAAATTCTTTCAAATACACAGTTCAAGACGTCATGTATGTGCTATCTGTCTGTATGTCTGTATGTCAGCAAATTCGAAGTTGAAGAATTATAGAGGCTATGACGCTTAAATTTGCTGAGTAGAATCAACGCGAAACAATAACCGACTACTTCAAAGCGAACTTTTTTGTCGAATTTAACTGTCACTTCAGTTCATCGAAAGCACTGATAATCTCTTGCCACTCCCCCCCCTCCCCCCCGCCCTCCGCTCCCTGGCCCACTTCCTCGCATATTACTTCAACTATACGAATAACCCCAAATTCTACGAGTTATGCTCTTACCCTAAATAAATCAATGCTATTAAAAGTGAGTTTATATTGGGTGTTTTATATGAAAAAGGATTTTTGTTATGATTTTTGGATGCCTGAGCAAACAGTTATTCTAATGGAATGGAATACAAAAAGCGCATATTGCGCCTGCATTCTTAGCATGTTGTTCCACTTATCTTGACCTAGAAACAACAAACTAATGAAATGTTTTCTTAAAAGGCATCCTTAAAACCTTAAAAAAAAACCTTAGTATTGCAAGAAAAAACACTAAAATTGTCAGGTTTCTCCAAGATGAATATGGTGGGTACCAACTTGATTTTGCTGCTCGTATAGTCGTACTTCATTCGAGTTTACCGTCGCTTCGATTAATGCGGTTTGCCTCGGGCAATAGGTGTTCGGATCACCCAACTGGAAATACACTTTTTTTTATCTTCTTGAATATTGCTCTTCGATACTTATTAATGATTAGTGCACAGACAACAACGACAAAATAGAACAGCTCAGCATATATGCTTACCTACAGGCATAGGACCACCATATGCTTGCTCAATTTTCCAGTCCAATGCCATCACTCTTTTAACCGATCTTCCAGCAATGATAAAATTATTGAGTTAAAAGTTTTTCAATTATTTAGATTAATTAATCGCCAAGCATTGCTCATTAATGGAGCGCATAAGCATATGTATAAGCAAAGTTGCTCCACTATAAATATTTCGGTTTGATTCACTCCGACAAGAAACACACTTACATGATCGTTGAT
Organism: Baylisascaris schroederi; assembly: GCA_006503575.1. Taxonomy (NCBI): domain Eukaryota; kingdom Metazoa; phylum Nematoda; class Chromadorea; order Rhabditida; family Ascarididae; genus Baylisascaris; species Baylisascaris schroederi. The sequence goes on from QEWY01001877.1 coordinate 1,050,651, forward strand.
TTGCTCGACTGTATGAATCGGAACGGGAATAAATTTCTCTGGCCATCCGCCACCTGGATAATCACGCCCAAGCATAGCCTCTGTTCGATTATAATACATACCGACGAAATTTGAAACTGCACTTATTATTGTACGATTGAAATCCGTTGCACGAATATAAATCTGTGCAAATTTGACAATGTTAGATATATGATTTCAGATTCTCATAATTTCCTAAGCAAATTTAGAAAATTTTATGGAAATTCGAGTTCTAAAATTCGGAAAAATGTGAAAATATTTGGAAAATCAAAAAATAAACTGTATGCTGAGGTCAGAGGTCAGATATCATCATTGCCTTTCAATGGGTCTGCGCTTGAAAACTTCTCTCTTCTACTATCATAAAGAATATCTAAAAGTTCTACCTTTAGCAATATAATGATATCTAAGCAATATGAAAGAAAAATCTGAATGATAGATACCTCATCGGCGGTATATGTTGGATTCAAGAACTTTATCTCGTTTACATATTTTTCATAAATAAGTGATCCTAAAAGTCGTTGTTGCGACATACCGAGCTGAAAAATTCTATAGATTTTCCTTCTACTTAAAAATATTTATTTATAAGAATTTGCCCTCTTCTATTCTATTCAATAAAATCTGCTCATTACAGCAATTGTGTCAATCAACGTTAATCAATCGATATCAGAAGGGTCATGGTGGATGATCACCATCAGCCGATCATGGTCACTGTCCTATGACGCCTATCGAAGAGGCTTTCAATCAACTGCTATCGATTTGAATATTTCCTACCGTTACCACTGCACTATAAGTCAGAATCTACGTAGTCTTTTCGCAGAGTCAAAAGAAATGACGGGAGATCATCTCCCAAAAGCCAATGGTCGAAGCTCCCGGAAATTAAATACGACACAGTATATATATATATNATTTATATTTATATTTATATTTATATTTATATTTATATTTATATTTATATTTATATTCATATTTATATTTATATAATACAGGGCTACTGTTTATAATTAAATATGTGCCATATTCAAAGAAATTCACTTTCATTTTTTCAGACGATTTCGTTTGAATAGTTCAAACTTGTGGAATCATATTCATAAATGTTATAATGAAACCAATGATTGGAGGATTTAATTTAATGATTGTATGAACCTGCAAGAATAAACAAAAAATCAAATTTGAAATAAGAGAATCAGAAATTCTTATTATTTTCAAAGAAGATGAAATAAATGAATATTCTAATTTACCTTTTTAATATCTTGTGGATAAAATTTCATTGGTTGCACTTTAAATTTATCATATGGGCACATACTTGATGAACAACCTAAAAATTGAGGAATATATTCACTTAGAAGATCAGTAATTTCCCTTATGTAGTGAGTTTTCTTAAAATATTTTTGAAAAATATGTAAATAAAAAATAGAAATTCATTTCCGCCACTATCAATTTCAGCTCATTTGTTTTGCAAATATCACCAAGATATTTTAACAATAGCAGGAAATAATTATTCGATTGAATGAAATTAAATGATGAAAAACTGAAACTATGCAAGATGAAAAACTTTGCATGATGGCATATTATTGTGTAACGCTAATTGCATTTTCTTTTCTCCTTACAATTTCTGCAAATTTTTCAAAAAAACACACACACACATCATTGCAAAATTATGCGTTCCTTTTCCGTTAAGTGGCAAGATTAATGCAAAAATAGAGAGTTGAAATGCAAAGTTCTCACAATTTTCTAATAAAAAGAGTTGTAAAAATCTATAATATGTTTTATAGAAATCATAGTGAATCAATAATTGAGGAATCATAGCTCTAACATATAATTGTAAGATTCTCTTAATAGGTAACAGGTAACAGCCAACAGTTGTTTTCTTCGAGATCGCACTAATAAAATAACGTGATATTCGTTTGCAGATCATTCGTAGAAAATATCTTGTAGATGGTACTACTCGATCGTTCATTTGTAGAGAAAAATACACATTCTTAGTAGGACTAATGTTAGCTATAGTATCCTCATGCAATACAATAATCTCACATTAGATATATAGAGGAAATGAAAGAAAAAATATGTAGGCATTATTTGAAATGTAGAAAATTATATAGAAATGATAAAAAAACGCATAGCTTAATTACAGTTACCTATGATGGAAAGTACGGTTATCACATGTTTCATGCGGAAATTATAGTTACCTATGATGGAAAGTACGGTTATCACATGTTTCATGCGGATTAAAATAATTGCTTATGTGACTGCTGTCAAACAACATTGTATTTCACTGTTTGTTCCAATTTCAACTATAACAGGACAACAATCGTTTGCAAGAGGTGTTTTGCTCACCTGGGAAGAAGTGTGTAACATTTCTGAACCTTTCACCTGGTCCTGAATCATTTATCCATAAATTGAAAATAAAGAAAAACCCTTTGTTGTAGCCATATGCACTTCAATGCCCCTATAATGACGAATTTTGCGTTAGGAAATAATGTACAGAATTATATCACAAAATGCGTTAATGCAAAAATGCATTTTTCAGCCCTTTAATAAAGTTATATGAATTACTAAAATTAATCTAACTCACTCTGATCGAATAGTCGCCATCCGTAGTTTTCCAGAGTTCGATGAAGAAAGCCGATGCAAAATCTGGCAATTGATTTGGTAGAATTTCATCACGTACACCAAACGCTGTCAATAGAGCATTCACTGTTGCCCAATGCTGAAAAAAAAGAAGTTATTCATTAAAAAATTCAATATGAAATTTTGCAACAACCGATATTTTGTACTTTTTCCAGCAATATGCTGGAAAAAAAAGTTCAAGAAAATCCAACAACTATTAATTTAGTTGCGTAAGAATAAAACCTAAAATATTAGTAACTTCATCGTATACTGTTAAGTTGTTCTGTTGATTTTCATCAACACATAGCTGCTAATTATTGATATGCAAAAATCTCTTTAAAAACACTTGAGAATAGAAATGATAGATTGAGATTACAACTTTGAGGAAGAAAATTTAATGCATCTCAAGCAGAAATTTCGAGGAGACAAATTGGTTGTTATTGTTGACTTACTGAAGAATAAGCATAGTATTTAAGTTTACTCATCCATGTGCATTTAGCTCCATTAGCGTTCACTGGATCCATACAGAATATCTGCAATGAATAGTAAAAATTAATCGTAAAGATCAAAATGAATTACTTGCTTCTGCAATCAAAGATCACTACTTTTTTTTGCAAAGAGTTTAGATTATACTTTAATAATGCTTACAAGTTATTCACTTAGACGATTGGAAATTGATAGAAGCTGCTGGCAGGTGGTCTACTTTTATAGTTTTGGCAATAGGCTAAATGTTGCTTAAATATCCTCAAACGTCAAGAAAAGTTTATCAGTATGTTTCCCGGTAAAAATCAAAAGGGTATATGAACTTTAAGCTAAAAGAATCTTTTTTTAGCTTATAGTCAACCACAGCGATTCAACTTCGGTTTATAAAATTTACGATATCTCTAATTTTCAATTACTCATAGAGAGTAATTAACCGTAGCGAAGAACAGAATTTTTTGTGGTACACTACAGACAAACATCGACGGATAGACATACATACGCATATGCGCATAGAGATGATGTCATTGCAATAGGTTTTACAGATGAAAGAAACTTGCAAATGGTCACAGAAATAATTTTATGCAAACAATTTCGTAAACGTAAATGATAGATCAGCATTGCTCTCTGATGCCAAAAATGTTTTTCTCGTTTAAATATATATTCAGTAGCTAAATGTTCGAAAATGAAACTTGGCGCTCTGAATTCGGCAACAAATGAACTTCTCAGGTCCACCCACTCGGCAATTTCACTACTGATATACTCATACTCGAAAATCTGAGGTAATAGCTCATCGCGTTCATACATCTACAGAAGCGAATGCGTCTCGCAAGGGAACTTTTGGGCGATTCGATTCGCTAAATTCAAATTAATAGAAACTTTTTCGCCTTGAAAGAAACATAGATCAAGAAGTGCACCAGATGCTGCAAAATACGAGGCACTTCATCGATGAATTTCTTTCAGGTTCGTGCTGTAATATGAGGTAAAATATGCGCTCGAGCAAAAGCAACGGAAAGGCCTTCTTAGCGTGTTCTTGCCATGGAAAGAACCATAAAAGCTAGAATTTGATGAAGAAAGAAAAATTTTCCACTATAATTTGAAAAGGCAATTTTGAAAAATATTTTAACCTTCTGGTCAATATGATCAATCATATCTTTAATTAAACCTCCGGATCGAACTGTCGGAATATCGATCGCAAAATCGATGGTTCCATATGGTGTATTCAGCGGCTCCATTCCTGCAGGAAAACTCCCATCAACATTTTGCTACACTGAACAGCCGGAAGACTGTTAAACGAAATAGATGTTAACTTTATTAGTTGCTAATTGGCCATTTACAATCGGATGGAGGAAATGATAGGAAGCGAATTGTTTTAAATTTTTCGTTCTAATTCTAATTCTTACTAATTCTAATTCTTATTGATTCTAATTCTAATTCTAATTTTTTTTCTAATTCTAATTAATTCTAATTCTGACTCTTATCCTAATTCTAATTCTAATTTCATTTCCAATTCTAATTCTATTTGCAACTTTGATTTTAATTGTAATTCTGTTTCTAATTCTAATTCTTATTCCAATTCTAACTCCAATTCTAGTCCCAATATTATTTCTAGCCCTAATCTTAATTCTAGTTCCAATTAATTGTGGTTGTAATTGTAATTCTAATTCTAGTTCTAATTCTAGTTCCAATTAATTCTAATTCTGACAACAAATATGAATATAATTATAACCCAATCCTAGTTCTAATTCTAATACTAATTCTAATTCTGATTCCGATTCTGATTCAAATTTTAATTCCAATTCTGATTTATTTCCAGTTCTAATCCTAACTCTAGTTCTAATTAATTCTAATTCTACTTGCAATTCTAGTTCTAGTTCCAATTCTAATTCTAACTCTGATTCTATTCTATTCTATTCTATTCTATTCTATTCTATTCTATTCTATTCTATTCTATTCTATTCTATTCTATTCTATTCTATTCTATTCTATTCTATTCTATTCTATTCTATTCTATTCTATTCTATTCTATTCTATTCTATTCTATTCTATTCTATTCTATTCTATTCTATTCTATTCTATTCTATTCTATTCTATTCTATTCTATTCTATTCTATTCTATTCTATTCTATTCTATTCTATTCTATTCTATTCTATTCTATTCTATTCTATTCTATTCTATTCTATTCTATTCTATTTCTATTCTATTCTATTCAGTTCCATTTCTATCTCGTTCTATTCTATTCCATTTCTACTCTATTTCTGTTTATATTCTACTTATATTCAATTTAATTTTATTCTGTTTATATTCCATTTCTATTCTATTCTATTTCTATTTCTATTTCTATTTCTGCTCTGTTCTATTCTCTATTTTCTATTTTCTATTCTCCATTCTCTATTCCGTTTTCTATTCTCTATTCTCTATTTTTCTCTATTCTCTATTCTCTATTCTCTATTTTTCTCTATTCTCTATTCTGTATTCTCTATGCTCTGTTCTCTATTCTCTATTCTCTATCTAAATTACCCATTGTCTATTCTCTATTCTCTATCCTCTATTTTCTGTTCTCTATTCTCTGTTCTCTATTCTATATCATATATTCTATATTTTATATTCTCTATCCTCTATTCTGAAACTCTATTCATGTTGGCTCATCGTCCAATGTAATTTGCTCTCCATTCCACTCCAGTTCATTCACTTTAATCTTGTTCGATCCAATTCTATTAAATTTGCTTTATCTTACTTCCGTTCGGCTTAATCGCTTACTCTCGATCGATGGCTAGAAGCTGTCTTTAATTATAATAGAGTAATGATGGAAACTGCAAACGATAGCCATACAGAACGATAAATGCATCTATTATGTAAACTGAATTCCACTCGAAGTGGGTTGTATCAATCACCGTTTCAATGGCAGCTGCATTTTCACTAGTGCTATTGCTAAATGTCACAGTCATTTCTAATGTTATTTTGGCTCAGGTATAGAATATAGAGTCACTGCTTACTTCCGGTAGGTTAAGTAGATTATAGTATCCAATCGCAAGTAAATGAATAGATAATTTACTAATTACATAGTAGTGGAGTAACTATTTACTTAGTTATTACTGAACGATAATCTCACTAATTATTTTACATAATGCTTGATACTAGTAATTAATCAGTAACAAGTAAAATAAAGATGTTTTATTTGCAGTACTGTTTATTAGAGGATAATAGAAGAAATAACTGCGTTGTGACATACAATTTCCTATCTATATAACGCTTAGCATGTATTTATGCATACGTATAATTGAAAGAAATTTAGCGAAACTAGAGAAATTAGAGAAATCGAAAAATAAAAAATAAAAGTATAGAAAAACTCAATTTCAACAATAACCTATAATTAAAATGCTCATCTTTTTTTTCGGTGATAGAGTGATATGTTACGTAATATTTACAATGAAAAAAGCGATTATAATTCACAAGAAAGAATATTAGAAATATACCTTGTCCATTGATGAAACTTTGAGATATGAGTTCAATAGGTCTTAGCATAGCAAAATCCGATGCGTCTATTATTTTATTCGGCCGATTATCATACAACTAAAAAAAAATTGTAAATGTAAATTTACAGGAAAATTTTAGAGAATATTTTTCTAATTGTGAGGCATATTAAGTGCAAATAAGATTGCGTATAGAAAATTGCTAGAAAACTGATCAAAGAAAAGACTCTTGTCGATGAAAACCTATAATTAAATTAAAGGAAAGCAACGATAGCTTAAATTCTCTCGTTTTCTTTTGATTGCAAACTGTCTACATTTTTATTAAAATATTTAAGCATAAAATTTTTCAAAAATCTATCTGTTGCGTTTCCTTGATATGGAGGCGTTCGATCTTACTTGGAAACATTAAATGATGTTGTATACATCCAGGAAATTATATTTAATAAAAAGCAGAGAGAATTATTACTATGAAATAAAAACTTTGAGAAATGATTAAAGTAAGAGAGGAAACTTTTAAGAAAAAAATCAGCAAGCGAGAAAATGCAGTGATAAACACCACTGATAAGTTTACTGGTCAGTACGACTGTTAAGTCCACTGATCAACACCACTGACAAGTTCACTGATCCCTTAGAGGCATGCAGATACTCCACGGTAGGAACATGTTTCATCTTTGCGTTTCAGCAAATAAAAATAACTTTTTAGTTATTGTTCAAATTTTGAGCTAAAGTTTTTTTGCAAATTTCTTAAGCGAAAATTCATACTGAATAAAAAAAAATTGTATTTTAAAGATCAAAGAAACGATTCTACCTCAATTAAGTATGAATCAGTTAGGCGCCATACATCGAAAATTGTTAAATTAGTGCCGCAAACATATCCTGCAATTTGCAACGTCTCCTGAAAGCAAAAACACTGAAACAGCATTAAGATTCCTATCTTATCAGCAGATTAGTACTAATGCTGTGTACAATCTACAAGGCATACTTTTGCGTGTGAACGATGCAAAATAATCTTAACGATATGTAAGCATACAAGTGCATACGTATATGCATTTGTATGTAGAAATAAAAATAAATTTAAATAGAAAAAAAATAGAAATAAAAATAAATAAATAGAAATAAAAATAAATTTATATATATATTTTATTTTTATTTCTATTTATTTATTTATTTTATTTATTCACTTATTAATTTACACTTATATATTTTTATTCGTTTATTTTCATTCAAATATTTATTTATATATTTGTGTTTATTTATATTTTGTTTTTATTTATATTTTTATTTATTTTCATGTTTATATTTATATTTATATTTATACTCATGTTTACGTTCTTGTTTATATTTATATTATTTAAACTTATATACAGATGAATGAACAATATCACGGTGCACAATCTCATGAGTTTTAAAAATCTAAAGGGAACTTATGAGTTACCCTTTTAGTGCTTCCCGAAACGCGTCTCTAAATGTTATCGGAAGAACTAACCCTCTGCTGTTGAACATAAAATTGATATTCGGGTGTTTGTTTCATCAGTTCGAATAAGAAATCTTGACGCCGACAATCAGCCTCCGTGTTTCCGACCTACAAACGTATTCAACGAATATTGCAAAAGTGCAAAAAAACTCTTTAATTCTCTCTAAAAGACTCTTAGTGCTAAAAACTGTTAAAATAACTATTTTTTGTGGCACATTGAAATTCAGCAAGTAGTATTTTATTAATATCTTTTTTTTCTTTGCGCAAATGGGAAACAAGAAAAGAACCAAGTTGAGCACATTTGTGGTGAAATGAGATTAAATAATCTAGAAGAACAGTTCACGAATCCCCAACATAAGAGACGCTAACGAAAATCAGAATTGAAACGATCAGCTATGACTCGAACCTTGGTCTTTTGCTTTCCACGTTATCGTTTTACCAATTACTCCATTCACAAGTATTTCAATCCTCATATTGTCCACGGAAAGTACGCCATCTTCTAGTGAGTTCTTGAAAGCCTAAGAGAAGAACAAGTAATCGCTATCAAAGAAAACTTTAAAAATTGAAGATTTCCTAGATTGATTTTTCATTATCAATGCATAATTTCCCCTTTAAAATGTCATTATTTCAAGACAACTTTTTATCTTAGCGCTATCTTCTCACAGGAGAACTTTTTTTCCAATATTTGTAATTAGCTACCTCAAATTAAACTGAACACTATTTGAAAAAAAAAGGATGACGTCATAAAAATTTCCAACGTTGATAGCTAAAGTTGTGAAAAGAAATTTTAAGAAGAATACATGGTCAAGATTTCGTAGTATTGTATGAGTGGCGATTGGTACAAATCCTTTCGGCCAACCGGTTACTCCTGGATAATTTAAATCGGCCATTTGCGCACTTCGATTGAAATACATTCCCAATAAATTTGCATATGCACTTAGCAATGTTAAATTCACATCCGTTGATCGCATGTAAATCTAAAACCGCAAAATTAATACCAATTAATTGATAATTACTATTTTAAAAAAAAAGCTCTAATTTTTTTATCAACTTGTTACTACACTGTTATTTTGTGTTATATATTTATATCCTTGATTTGTGCTATATATTTATATTCTCATTTTGTGTTATATTTTGTGCTATATAGATCAACTAATAAGCTCTATTGTATTGTTTATTCTGCTCTATTATATCATGAATATTACACATTAATGCATGCAGATACTCCACGGTAGGAACATGTTTCATCTTTGCGTTTCAGCAAATAAAAATAACTTTTTAGTTATTGTTCAAATTTTGAGCTAAAGTTTTTTTGCAAATTTCTTAAGCGAAAATTCATACTGAATAAAAAAAAATTGTATTTTAAAGATCAAAGAAACGATTCTACCTCAATTAAGTATGAATCAGTTAGGCGCCATACATCGAAAATTGTTAAATTAGTGCCGCAAACATATCCTGCAATTTGCAACGTCTCCTGAAAGCAAAAACACTGAAACAGCATTAAGATTCCTATCTTATCAGCAGATTAGTACTAATGCTGTGTACAATCTACAAGGCATACTTGTGCGTGTGAACGATGCAAAATAATCTTAACGATATGTAAGCATACAAGTGCATACGTATATGCATTTGTATGTAGAAATAAAAATAAATTTAAATAGAAAAAAAATAGAAATAAAAATAAATAAATAGAAATAAAAATAAATTTATATATATATTTTATTTTTATTTCTATTTATTTATTTATTTTATTTATTCACTTATTAATTTACACTTATATATTTTTATTCGTTTATTTTCATTCAAATATTTATTTATATATTTGTGTTTATTTATATTTTGTTTTTATTTATATTTTTATTTATTTTCATGTTTATATTTATATTTATATTTATACTCATGTTTACGTTCTTGTTTATATTTATATTATTTAAACTTATATACAGATGAATGAACAATATCACGGTGCACAATCTCATGAGTTTTAAAAATCTAAAGGGAACTTATGAGTTACCCTTTTAGTGCTTCCCGAAACGCGTCTCTAAATGTTATCGGAAGAACTAACCCTCTGCTGTTGAACATAAAATTGATATTCGGGTGTTTGTTTCATCAGTTCGAATAAGAAATCTTGACGCCGACAATCAGCCTCCGTGTTTCCGACCTACAAACGTATTCAACGAATATTGCAAAAGTGCAAAAAAAAAACTCTTTAATTCTCT
>QEWY01001877.1:1061128-1122900 GCA_006503575.1 Baylisascaris schroederi
TGAAACTGGTATTAATATATCATGCTTTTTATTTTAATTCGAAATTTACATAAAATGCGCTAGGGCTTATAAACAATGAATACGGTAGCAAAAAAAAACTCACAGCCTGAACAAGTAAAAGTTGATCGGCGTTCACACTCACAACACTGAGCAAGAAAGTGATGTAAACGACCGATCGCATCGTGTCACAATGAACGCAGTAGCATATAATTCAACTTTATCAACCTGTACTCGCCACACGTGTAAATATTACTCAACAGCTAATAAAGAAGTGCATAATTTTTGATAACAAATACTTGCATTATTGCTCGTTGATAATATTCAAGAGGCAATTTTTAGATCGTATAAACAATTCACTATGCCCCCTTCCTCCTTACTGGTTTGTTTAATTTAAATGCCTATTTAATTGTCAACCATCTAACTTAATTAATTATATGTTACAGATCTATTTATTTATTTATTTGTTAATTAATTAATTAATTAATTAATCAATTAATTAATTGTTTTTCTGAAAAAATTAAATCGTCCTGCATATCTATTATCGAGCATTTCGATTTCACATTTTCGAAGACGTAGCATCATCCGGAACGTTTTCTTTTTTTTCACTAAGAATGATTCATTTTGAGATATTCCTTTTGAAAATATTTTCAAAATATATAAACAATCCGCTCTTATACAACCAACGAAAGTTTTTGAAGTTGTATTGAATTGCGGCAAATATTTATTTAAGTAATGTTTTATATTACTCAAATTTTATTTAACTATTTTCTGCATTTTCATTAAATTATCTACTATATTTACATATTATTTATTTATTTTTTAATTTGCATACTATATATTCCGTTCATTTTGAAATAAACATTTGTCGCCTATTTATATTAGTGTCGAAAGATGTCATTATAAAGCATAGATTATGTTTATGTTTATTTTATTTAGTACTCTCTTAGTTGAAGGACCTATTTCTTTAATATCTCTTTTGATAGGCGGCTATAGGTGGATTAAGTTGATGATACGACATTTTTGATTTGTTCAACGGAGAGTGACGTTCCTTGCATGACGAAATCAACGTTTATGCCGCACAACAACCGAATGCTGAAAGAAAAGTAATGAGGCGTTGAAATGGAAAATTGTATAAGAAATTATACATGATATGTGTGGATATATAATGGGTTGCTTGAATAAATTCAAAGAATTTGCTTATTTCTTTTTTTTTCGCTTTTTTTTTATAGCTAAAACACAAAGAGTGGTATCGTCGTGTTATGTTGGTCGCCATTTCTTTGGATTCTTTATTCTTTTTTATGACCTTCTCTATTCATCCTATGAAACTTGTTGACCATATATGAAACTTTATGCTTAGTTAATTAAAGAAAAAAATAGAAAAAGGCAAAAGAATATTAAAAAACATGAAATTTCCAAATTCTTCTGCAAGCCTCAAGCATATTTAATCGACCGAGCTAGAAAAGATCGCCAACTAAGGTAGTTTATCAATCGAGATGCACAAGATTCACTAAGCATAGAGGCTTATTCATTAAATAGAGAAGTTTCATCGATGAAATATGGGCAGATTGAAATATTCTTATTCAAAAAATTCAGAAAAATCCCTCTAGTCGTTTATAGTGGCACTTTTGAGAATATGAAAATTTGAAAGAAAAGACTTCCCATTCAATAAAAATTTCTGCATAGCACATCCCCCTCTCCCCTTCCTTTTCTTCACTTCTCATCTCCTTGTGATAAACAATGATTGCAAATCTTAGCTAGCGATCTAACGCATAGATAAGCTAAGCCAACTCTAATTCATCGATCTTCGTCGTTTAGTGTAATATAAGTCTTCTTTGAAAGCTGATCGTTGCCTATTGTAACGATTGCATTTATTTATCATACCATTATGAATTATCAATTAAATGATCAATGATAAATAAATCTTATCACCGTCGGAAATCATGAGAAAATAAAAGAAATAAATGATGAATACCTTTAATAAGTTTTAATATAATCCATTAATTTCAAGCAGGAATTATAGGAACTTAATAACGTCGAAAATTTACATATGACAGCAAATTTGCAATATAATTAGTCGAGTGATACCTTAAAATCAATTGAAACTAATCAACGGATCCTCAGTGTGAATATAAATATTGCACATGTTTTACTTATTAATCCTTTATATTTTATGGAAATTTAAGAAAAGAGAGTGACCACATGGCCGGAAATACAAACGAGGAATATCTTAACAGCGATGTGGTACGTAGGGATCATTGAAATATTCAATTGAGCATTTTAAATCGAGAGTTGAATGCCAACTGGGATATTGCAGATTTGAAAATATTGGGATTAATCCTCAATCGAAAGATATAAATACCTCGGCAGAGTTTAAGTAAACCTATCAATGAGACAGGAGAAAATGCATCAGCGAACACTATGAACCATTTATCTTCAGGTAAGATTTAATTGTGCTCACTTATATATTTAAGGTCACATTTATATGGCAATTTAGGTTTTTGAGTAAGTTTTTACAAATGATATAAAGAGTATGGATATGGACATGGATGATACAAATAATTAATAAATAATTTTATAGGAATTTTTAAAGTTATGAAGAGATCAACTCGAATATAATCTCTTCGAATAAAATATATTGGTAATTAGGATATATAGTTGGATATATGGTTGGATATGTATCACTCGTTGAACACTATAAGCATTTTATCGATAATAGGCGCCATTAATGCCTCGTTTCGGCTTCGATGAATTAGGGTCATCGATGGCGGTCACTCGTAGAGATCCCCCTAAGTGGTCAATAGGCAATGAGTTGAGTATAAGCACATCTCCGCTCTATTTATTTCATTGCCATATATATATTCGTATTTTCGCGATTGCCCATACGAGCGAGTGGTTAGCGCAAAAATACGAAATATCGACGACGCCGAGAATAGTACTTGCAGGAAATAGAAACATAAGTGCAACTCATTTAGACATACATTTTGTCAATTAAGTACGTTCAATGAATATGCGATCATAGAATAGTGACAACCTCTACGCCGTATTTACCAAATAATTTGTTAAGCTGTCAATAACGACGATTCCATTTTTATGAATCCTTTCCTCATACATAAACCTATAAAATTTCATTGTATTGATTAGAAAATCGATGTTAATTAAGATATTTTTCCTATTCGATATCTCTCTTAAGGATAAGTATATATAGGGGTAAAATTTTACACCTTTATAGGAATCTGAAATTATTCTCTGTTCTTTAAAAAAAAAAACCGTAATTACCATCCGATTCTGAATTCTGCAATAGTACAAATAATTTCAAGTTAAAATTTCAAGAGTTAGTGCCTAATTTGGGAGCCGCAGTTGATGAACTGCTCCTGAAATGACTACAAAAAACAACTACCGTCTGAAGGACAAAACGACAAAAATCTTGCACTTTGATGGAAATTCTTCTATTCGTCTACACGGCACGTACATCAATGTTTCAGGTTGCTGTATTTGTGTGTCTGTATGCGTCTGTGTGTGTGTATGTGTGTGCGTAGAGTGTATGTGTGTGTGTGTGTTTGTGTATAGTGGTGCTAAAGCGACAACATTATTGAGCGTTATACACAACGATTCGGCGAAATTGCCTCTCCCTATGTCCCACTCTCTCTCCCTGTCTAAATCTATACCTGTTAGAATAGTTGTGTCAAATGCACTAGCCGCTTCTTCGATTTTCAAACTCTTTTCATATGTCTTCTAATGCTTAGTGAATGCATCGATCTAGCATCATATTGTTATTGTCTATTCCCTTTGCTTTCTCTCTTGCTATCTCTCTCTATGCCGACATCGTAAGAAGAGGATCAGATTGCCGCAGCACATCGTTTGCAACTTTGCACCCGTCTACCGTCTAAGATTGATTCGATGTTGCTATTAAATTCAAGAGTTCTTTTTATTGCTCTTTGTTTTTCTATTTTTGAAAAATTAATCAAATAATATTTTATAAAATTTTACTAAAGTATAAAATATTGATAAGTTAAAAAAGTAATTTCTAAAATAATATAGATAATTTTAGATGCCATCGAAATCTATTCGTAAACGTGTCTATGGGCTTATTCGAACAACATTTTCGCCTGGAACTAGTATTGATGCATCTGATGCTACAACAACTAACGCAGATACTCCGCAATATTCAACTGAACCGCAACCGTCAACACCTACTGCAAGCAATTCATTTATCTCTCAATGTATCCTTAATGGGTATGTTTTTATATTTGATTTAATCATTTATTTTATTCGTGAAGCTAGCTGTAAATAAAATTGCCAATTCTAAGAACAAAAAAACATCAAACAGAAAAAATTTTTATCTAGAGTAGAAAATTTTCCCCAGAATGCATGTTGTGATGTGTTATGCAACGAGCTGTACGTTGAATAATAACTTCATTCAATGTTAATCTCTCTATCACGGTGTGGAATACCTGTTTATCACTTCAAGATCGAGTTGATCTGAACTTGAAGCATCAGCGTGAGGTCGAGGTCTAATTGGCTCGAATATAGTTTTTTTTTGATATCCCTAATCATAAAAGTTCTTCGGATGCATCTTTTTATTTGGAAATATTTCTTCACTTGCTTCCAAAATGGAGAGGGGGAAAGGATGCGGTGGTCGGAGTCGAAGGATGTTTAACTCCGATCCGATAGGCTTGAGTAATGAATCCTCACTCAGGTTTATGTAAAATCAGACCATTACCTATGGCGAAAGCTATCGGCACATAAAAAATTGGCGGAAATGACCGAATTACGTGACGCACTCGACTGAAAAATTTATATACCACCCAGTCTAACGAAAGTATAAGTAAAACTAATTTTGCGCTTTTACTGACGTATTGCTGTTCGTATATATACGACATCATGTTTTACAGAAGAAATAAGCGTGGATGCAAGTCTTTTTTGGTTTTATAATGAAATTGCTGGTGAGTAACAAGACCTCGTTCTCTAAAATTTTTTCACTCAACGGCACGAAAAACTTCTATAAAAAATTTTGCGGCCACAGACTCAGACTTGTCTAGAAATTTCAAGGTTGCTTTTTTTTTTCTGAAAATAAATAGGGAGGAAATTTTGACTCCGGAGTCGCTTATAAACGGTTTTATTTCCAAGTTGATTCCGCGTTTCGTTTCAGTTTTCATTCATACTTTGATGCTTTTATTAGGATAATAAAGCTTATAGGAAATGATTTTTAGGCGGAACGGGCATAAAAATGAAGCAGAGATTTATGCGGGTAAAACAGGACTTGATCTACCGGTGCTAATGATTGAGCCAATGTCTTCACGTGTACGTGCCTGTCATACTGGACCCGATGGTGGACTCACTGAGGTATAACATTTCTCCTCATTTTTATATATCATTATATGTGTTTATGGATGTAAAAAAGGGGATGGTAGGGATGGTACCATGCACGCCAATCTTCCCCCTCGTCTCCCAATTAATTTCCCAGGAAATTCAGGTGCGTTTTGCAAATTTCAAGAACCAAATTTTCCATTAAAGTTCTATCTATATTCTACACAAATCTATCATCGTATGAGCGCCAACGACCTCGTAGTTTACGAACTAATACACCAGGAACCTTTATTTATATATGGTGCATATAAGAATGAAATGTTTTTGATAGGGCTAACAGGATAAACGATATAAGTTTAATATGTAGAAGCGAGCATTTTCATAAGCAAAAATTTGAGTGCATATCATCGGAATTCTCTTCAATGGGCGCACTTCTTAACATTTCATATACGTTTCAAAATATTTGCAACGTTGTTTAATTGGTTATCTTCATTAATTTACTTCTACTATTTAAGATTGTACTAAATTAAGTCAGTTAAATGGAATTAGATATAGTATTAGTATTATACGATTATGTGGATATTGTTAGTGTGCTTTATTAGTATTATACGACCATTACAATTTGGTAGAGATTATGGATTATGGATCATTAATTAGATAAGATTTGGATTTGAGGTTGGCGGTATGCGTCGTCAGCCAATAGTTAAGATGGCAAACTTGGACGACGAATTAAGTGTAAGTTTCGATGGTGACTCGCTGGACGAGTGGGAAGGGATAAACGAGCAATCACTATCTTCTAATCTAACCACCTCTCAAATGCATCAATCTTCATCCGGTCTTGTTGGGTCATGTTCTTCACTGATTGGTCCTAGCACACCTGGTATTGAAACGCCACGTATAGATACAGGTATTACGTCATCTTTATGTCTATTGTATGAAAAATAAAAATCTACTTTAATTTTTTGTTATATATCGCCTTTAGTAAAGGTCCATCGTTATCGTTGATCTCGGAATTTCCCCGTAAAGCTCCATATTTATCCTTATCTCATAACATCCTGACACGTCTAATCCACTTTGTTCTTTCCGGGAAATTTTCTCCTTCATAGCCATAACTCTTCCATCTTCAGACTCGTTTGCCCATCTCTTCAACATAAATTAAAGCTTCGTAAATTTTTTCAGTAGTGAATTTATTTTCACAATCCTTTTACAGTCGCATTTTTCTGGATGGTTACTTTCAGAAATTTGCTGAAATTATGGAACACATTTTCCATATTATATGTGCACTAAATCTGAAGTGCTGAAATCGCTTCAGATAACTCAACGATATCAGACTAGAGGTCAAATATTTGTCGTCGTCTGCAGACAACGGTTTTTGTCTGCAAACAACAATAAAAAGCATATTTTTATGATATTTTCTCCTATTTAATGGAGTGGTAAATTATTAACGTCGAATAAATTAGGTAATTTTAGATAGCTATGATTGGAAATCATTCGATGAAGAACGTTGCTTTGGTGTATCGACATCGCTTTATGAGCGCAATCCATTGACTGGTATTAATGCGGGTCATCCAATAGCTGATGTATTCGGTATTGTTGCACGTGATAATAATGTTATAATGGCATTGGCAGATGGTGTTAATTGGGGTGAAGGTGCACGTTTAGCAGCGAGATGTGCTATTCGAGGGGCTATCGATCATCTCAACTATTATCTCTTCGCCGATCCATGCAAAACAACAACTGTAAGTTATTCTTGTAAAAGTTTTTAAGTGAAAGTGATTGACGATTGTTATAAGGGTATTTGAGTCAATGAAGTGCGGATGGGGAAGAGGGTGGGCGGGGAGTGGGGGATTGGAGTGATCCAGGATGGAGCTTACTTCTAAAGTTGAAATCTAGCGGTCGATTAGAGTAAAATAGAAGATTATTTGGCTTATTTCCTGGTTATTTCCGGCCATTAGCTCACCTCAATCGATATTTCTTCTAGTTGATATGAGCTTATCAAAGATGTTGAAGCTGTTAGAGGTGGATAGGATTTTTCCACATATATTGCGCGTTGTATTTATGTTGTATCTACGTCAATCAAACGAAGTTTTATTTCTTCATTTATTGTTTTTTCTCCGAAATATTTTCTTGTTCACAGATTGAGAGAAATAGCTCATACGACGATATCCATCCAATAGGGTTTTTTTATTCACAACAAAGTTAAGAATAGATGTAGTATTTTATTATCTAATGAGAAGGAGAAAGAAGGGAAAGAGGCAAAGAATTCGACGAATTGAAACCTACCCAATTTTTTTTTAACCGATCGTTCAACTCTTATCCATGTGGGTCATTGCAACAAAACCTGGCAATACCTCATCTATCAAGTTGAGACGTTTTTTTTCGTAAAAGTTTATTTACCAATGTATCGAAATCTCTTTTGACATTAATAAATGATCTGTTAAAGAGAATTCATTGTTGTGTTTGTTTTTTTTTTCACGCATTTATTGATCCATTGATCATTGATTGATTAGCATTTAAGCATTTATATTTAAAAAATCATTCGTCGATCAGTTTCATCATTTTATTCAATATTTATTCAAAAAATGCGTTTTTATATGTGAGCAGAAATCGATTCGGAAGGGATTTCATTTCTCAGAGCTCATCAATCGCATAAACCGATCGCTTTTTGAGGGAGGGCATTTGGGAATTGTGCAATTCTTATTCTATTGGATTTTTCCATCGACGCTTAAATTTGCTTCGATTTGTTGCTCGTTTTTTTTTTTTATGGCAAATTTTGTCATTTCTTGGTATCGTTTCATCTCGACCTTCACCTTTCCTGTAGTAATACTTCGTCTTTCAGATCCTTTTAAGCAGCGTATGCCTTTTCCATTTCATTTATCAAACTCCATCTCATACTGAAAATCCTATTTAAAAGAGCTTTTGAAGTACCATTCATGGGAATATAACTGAATTTAATTATTCTTTAAATTTTATGAAAATAAAAATTAATTTTAGGAGATATTCCATGCATTATTGGGTGCATTTCATTCAGCGCATGCGTTAATCCTTCAAGAAGGTGGTCTTCTTACAACATTATGTGTGGCTGTTGCAACACAATTACGCCAAAGTAATACATGGGCATTATGTGTTTGTAATGTGGGCGATTCACTATGTTTTGTCTACAATCCGACTAGTGGTGTACGAGAGGTATTATAAAATTCGTTTTTTTTTGTATTCAGTTTACACTAAAATATTGTGCTGCTTTTTATATGATTTTTATTTCATCGTGTGAGAACTGTAAATATACAGTACGCATCTACAACATATTATCAAGTAAAGACCCGAGGGTCGCAAATTTAGCTAATTTCTTTAGTTGTCTTTTTTATTTGATTAATAGGTTGAAAAAGTTTTATGTATCATCGAATACCTGTGTAGAAATCAACCCATGTATATTCATGCCCGTAGGGGATGGAATGGAGTGGAATGGGATAGCTAGCACTTCTAATGCAGAGGATGGGAATTGAAGGGAAATTTGAAACAGTTTTATGAAAGGAAAAAATATTAGAGTGAATGGTATAGTAATGTTGATTAAGGTGACAATAGCTTCACACGATGTATTCCAAATGCGTGATATGCGTGACGCAGGTGGAGCATTAGGACCCGTTGATGGTACGAACCCACAGCTGCACAACCTCACATGTTCGATGACCTTCGTCGAACCAGGTCCTTCTTTTTTTTTTTCATCGTTTGAAACTTATCTTTTCCTAATAATAGTTTAAGAGGGAACTCTTTTTGTTCTATAGAAATATTTGAGTAAAAAGCGGTCTCGATCGTGGTCAACTTGGGAGGTCCAAAAGCTTAAAGGGTGATCGGGATACGGCAATAGACAGCTTTATGAGCCTTTCTTTGTGCTGTGTTGGTCCAATTATTGATTCATAATGTACATCCAGTTTTGATTGTATGTGCTTTTCGTTTTATTTATTTATTCATTTGCTTTTTATTATTGATGTTATTATTATTTATTTATTTATCTTTTTATCTATTATTACTGCTGTTGTTTATTTCCCATTGTTATTTATTACTGTTTTGTTGCTACTACTTATTTCTTTTATTTTATTACTTACTTAAATCGCTTTCAGTATTCTGTAGCTATAGTAATTTTTAAAAGCAATATTTTTATAGTCATTATTCCACTTAAAGTTTTGTTGCTTTAATAAAAGGTGTTTTATAGATGATGTTATTTTTATCACATCGGATGGCGTATCGGATAATTTCGATCCGGTGGTTGGCAAATTTTGTGTTATAAAGAAAACTGAATCAAACGTTAAGGAAAACAATGGTGTTGTTAGGCCAGTCACCGTGTAAGTTCATTTCCCTCTCTTCCTTATTTGTGAATATAGTTATATTTGAATGTTGTTCCCCTTTTTTTTTTCTAATTGTAGTTTTTTATTGGTGCCACCCGGCTGTTGTTTACCGATATTCGCTATTTTCTTTTCAGTCTATATATTGATCTAGTATTAAAGCTGTAGATGAATGAGTACATGTGCACTTCTGCACTAAACATATGATGTTGAAAAAAGTGAAAACTTTTGATTGAGCACTGAAATGAATTAACGAATTAATCTCTCGGCTAATTCAAGTATTTATTCAGTTCAATTGTTATTGCTACTTATCACTCTTGATATAAATAGTGAATACCTTCAACTTCACCTCTGTCTAATATATTCGAAAGATTATCAAGTGATATGCATATTTTAATAATTATATATTATAAAAACTAATAAATAGTGATAAATATTTTAAAACTAATAAATAGTGATAAATATTTTTAAAAAAAGTTGTCCACATCTGAAACTTTAAAAAGTTGATTTGTTCTATTTAGTTTTAAAATTTCTGTTACGAGTTCTATGAAAATACTGATTGAGATGATGTTCTATTCGTCTTAGCGATCATCGATATATGCCGTAATAAATTTTGAATGATAGTGATATTTGATAGTGATTTTTTTTTTTAGTACAGCAAATAACGAGGAAAATACGCCTGATTGGGAATTCGCCCGTATTCGTACTTGTAATGCAACATTACCATGCGTTGACGCTGAACAACGTCATGAGTTGATGCTTCTAAGGTTGGAATTTATTGCAATATGCAAATTTCGTTGGATATTTTTATTATTGTAATATGCAAATTTCTTTAGATATCTTTATTAGATATTACGCGTTGAATGAGTATGATCGATAAATAAACAGTGGAGTGGGAAGTTTTGAATTCAAGTTTTTCTAAGAATTTAATCCAGTAGGAATTAATTTTGTCTCTAAGGTTTTGCACTTAACTTTCAAGTTCAATGATTCACTACTACTAGTGCTGTAGTATGTAAATGGATATGATTATGATTCGTTTTTTAAGTGTTATGAACAGATGAAGTTTTATATGAAGAAAGCAATAATCTCATCGATAAAAACAATTAAAGCTTGTCTGCTTTTTTGTTCTAACCTAGTTGCATGCTTGGAATATCCACTACTCAGTGATTAAGCTCGAGCTGTGAATTTCCGACTTTTTTGTGATGGACCTCAGGTCTCTATTTCTGTTTATTTAGGTCCACTTTTGCGTTGTTATTTGAAAGGTTCTTGAATTAACATTTATTGCCAAATAGATAGTTAATCTCCATATTTGTTTGTTTTGATCATATTAGCTCATGCTGAATGATTTCTGGCCTTTCACATTGTATTGGCATTTTGCCAAACGATGAAGGGATAAAATTAAAAGCTGAATTCAAAGTCACGTGATCATTTTCTAGCGTAAACTTGAGAAATGAAATTGTTTAGCATGAGATATAAACAACAAAAAACCCGTAGTTTAGTATCGATTTTCTCCACTAGAGAATAAATACTTGAAATGAAGAGATGAAGAAATAAAATTTCAGGATGGGTGATATCGTTTCGAATGGTATATTGCCACCATCGGTACGTTCACGATGCTCACCAACTCATCATTTACCCGTTGGTGGAGTAACCGTTTCATCCAGTAAACTTTGTCATAATCTCATCCAGTTTGCGCGACAACTTTCAATGTGAGGTTACAGTCGATTTTTTGCAATTATTTTAAGCGATTGAGTTGAATATCCCGGTATTGGTAACTACGGGGAGTCGACCAAATATGTAAGGAAAAAGAAACAACTTCCAAGAAGGGGGAGCCGAAGGGAAACTCTTCCTAGTCGTATATTACGAAAAGAAAAACATTCATGGGAATTTATACGTTCAATTGGAATGGAAATATTTTGCCACTCAGAAGTTCGGGAAGTATCGGTGAGTTAGAGAAGTTCCTTTGCTTTAGATTCTTGAGTTAAAAAAATTTTTTTTGAAGGGCAAAACGTCGAACGTTGGAAGATCCGGAGCTATATCGTAACGAGAAAACTCTTTCAAAAAGCGAACAAAGGAGTCGTCGCAAAGCGGTTCGCTTAAAGTTGAGCGAAATGCCCGGCAAATTGGATCACGCTTCCGTTGTTGCTTTTAAAGTTGGTATCTGGCCAGATTCCGAGCTATTGGAGAACGGGCGCAACGGTAAGATTGATTGCTCTAGTTTGAGAGTAGACATTAAAATATATGAATATCTTTAATTTGTAATTGTTCTTGATAGAGCAAAGAAGGAGATAGTCAGGACAAATGGTTTTAACTTAATGACACTGATAAGGGACGATGATATGATAGCGATTTCGTTTATAAATTCCAAAATTTTGATTTATCATTAAAATTTAACTCAGTGACTATTGAAGTTGATATTTGGCTTGATGAGGATATGGGAGATGAATCCAGTAAAAATTTGGTTATGTTACGTTAAACAGAGTGCGTGGGTGGAGGATGTAGGTATAATACATGTTGTAAAATTCAAGGTGCTTAGTAACAGCATGTTGAAGTATGTTTTAAAAGTTTGTCATATTTACTTACCTTTTTTTTTCCTTTAAGCAATTTTAGTGTAGAATTAGTTCCAAAATGGAACATGGATTACAAGTTTGCTGACGATACTGAAATCGTTATCGCTTCCAACTTGAGCACGCTGAAATTTGAAAAATAAACGAAATATTGTCTCATCAATAAGGGTTCTACGTTGCCAGCACTCTAATCGTGCAGCTGTTATAGTCGGCGCCACGCATTAAGAATAAAACACTGAAAAAATTCAGATTTTGTTCGGACCTGAAAAGCTGGAAGATGAGAGGGAGGGGTCGATGGTACTAGTTTCGTATGTTCACGCTTTTTAAAAAAAGTCGTAAAATTTAAGGTGATGGTGAGATGACCCCTCTAACAGAGAACGGTTGCCTCGATGATACGGTTCTAAGCGTACCGCTAAGCGATGATGTACTAAACAGTGGTGTTCTAACATCGTCTACAATACAAACAACCGAAATAATTGAAGTAAACGTTGATTTTGCGGTGTGTAATGAATTCAACGCTTCCGCCGAAACAAACATCCGTAGTTCACATGCGGAAAACGCTTCAACCGCATTGACGTTGAATCTCGATGATCCCATATCGGAGCTTGTCAACGAGACTGTCACAACTGTGAACCATAATACACCCGTTAAGAGC
The DNA here is from genome assembly GCA_006503575.1 of Baylisascaris schroederi. Lineage (NCBI taxonomy): Eukaryota > Metazoa > Nematoda > Chromadorea > Rhabditida > Ascarididae > Baylisascaris > Baylisascaris schroederi. The sequence goes on from QEWY01001877.1 coordinate 1,073,998, forward strand.
CCTTATGAGGAAACACCGGTTAGTTGTTTCAAATAATTTACATCGTATGAAATATTCTTCGATGGGATATGTCGATGAAGTGCTATGGAATAACAATAAGAAATTTTCTGAAACAAAATGAACTAGGTTAAGGGAATAAGATAGCGATTTAGTGAGAGAAGTGGGAAAAAAAAATTGGAGAGATTGAAAAGGGGTAGTTTTATTGCAGTAGCTATGGTTAGTTTTATGAGCTACAAAGTAATCCGAATTTAATGAGGGGGAAAATGGCTTCTACATTTTAAAACTTTATGACTAAAGTTTTCTTCATTGATACGTTTTCCCCTCATGTCTATTTGTCCGTTTCGAGTAGATAATAGCTCAGAGGATTTCATTTCAACAGCGGACATTTGCGCCGTATTTGAGGTTACTACGAGTCAAAGGTTGCTGTGAATGCCACAATTGTTTTTGCCTTCATTGTATTGCATTCAGGTCACATGGAGAATGAATGAGGCACCGAAAACTCGAAAGAAACATCCCAGAGGATCAATGGGGCGACATACACTATCCGTTGATGTTCAATGGCTTAAAAAGTTGGTCACCACAAGGAATTCGACGAATGGCAACGTTAGTGATGAGAAAAGTAATCAATCAAGGTTTGTCGCTTTTTTTTTCACCAATATCTGTTGAAATTGTGATGCATACATCAAAGAAAAATGTTGTCCTCCTCATATTACGACTACATTCATAGATATTCCCGAGTAAAGTTATAGGAATTGTAGATATTTAAAAATTTTTTGAAGGTTTATCTGAAAGTATATTTGTATGCTACTGTAATAATGATACAATAATCGCTATGAATTATAGCATTTATTTGATGTTTTTGAAAAGGCCGCTGGAGAGGTGTTTCTTAGAAATTTCTTTTGAAATCGAAGTTGTTTTTGGGAGCAAAGTGAAGTTTGTATTGGAAAATAACCAGGATCTTCTAAAGTCACGCAGTATCATACTCCTTCCTGATCTATAGATTTGCAGGTGTGCTGTTTTTTTGAATAGCTACTGGCATATAGTGTCTATTCCGGAAGCTTATGGATTGTTAGTGCTTATCACACAAAGCCGACTAGAATTACAACCGCAAGGATTTTATGTGTGTAGTGGAATGTATTTTCGGTAGTATGACAAAAACCAACCAATGTACGAAATTTTGATATATAGTTAACGGTCCATGAAAAACGCAATGGGAATAGAAAAGCACATGAGGGGCGACACTGAGATGAGGATAACACGGAGCGGGCGTACGGCGAATGCGTTTTCCTATTTATTCATCTATGAGGGCAGTTTTTCTAAAGAATTGCTTTAGATAAGATACTATGAGCTCACCGCCTGCCAGTCATCCCTAAGTACACATTTCAGGCAGCCGATTGATGGTGTAGATAAGAGGCTGCTGATTATCCTACAAGTTCTACATGCTTGAAGCATTTTGAATTTTAACACATGGGTGGGTATTTAACCTGTGTAGCTGACTGGCATGTAATAGGCAAGTAGGTAACTAATACAGGTAGGTTAGAGACCTGTGTACACGATTAATCTACAACGGATAGTTAGGTAGCCGCTTCACATAGGTGTGTGACGAGTCTGTAACGGATAGACAGATAACTTGACATCTGTATTCCTCAACTCAATATTAGCGCAGTTTCTTATGTAAGAGGGATCTTTCAGGCATTCACTTGCACAAGAGGAGAATGAACGAACCGCTCAGCCACTATCCTTACGGCAGCGTTTGCGCATTTTTATGGGATCAACAAGAAACGTACGTCAACCGAGTGCTGCATGTGCCCCCACTAGGGGTCTACCACCAAGCGACGTATATCCCAAACATATTGCCTCAGCAAATTCTTCACCTAAAAAACGACCTCAGGCCTACTAGTCGTATGTTTACGGTGAGTCTAGAATAAACTCTTACGAACTTATAATTGCGCTTCTTTACGAGTGCTAGTAACGTCAAGTGTTGCTTATTATTATTATTACCACATATCTTCGCGGTAATAATTTTGCTTACCTGCATGGGAAATTGATCTTCATACAGGATGGAAGGTTCCACCTGGAGGGTGAACTTCCCATATAAAACAGTTCTACTAATTTCTATGTCATTGGATTACAACAACATCTAAATGGAAATAAAACTTAACGTTGTTTCATTGTGTGCTTATGTACATCCCATTTCATCTTCAATAGTAGTTTAAATATTTGCTTTCAGTTTCCATCATTTTAAATAACGTCGTTTATAGGTGCGACAATGAGATGAACAGGAGGGATGTGGCCAGCTTTGGCATATGCCATATTAAATCAACGATTCTTAGCGAAGTGATGCAACAAGATACTTTTTTTATCGATCGAATGATTATCGTAACGGTTCGCAAATTCCACATTGTGATTGCCCAATTTGTGTGGAAATTTTCGGAAGCTATAAATCTCGTTTCTTCAATGTTTTCCATATCTGCATTATTTGTAAGTCTTTTTTTTGAAAAACAAATTTAATAAATTTAGAAAATTTGTGAATATTTACGAGTGTATATTTCTTTTTTTGAAAATTTTTAACATAAACTGAAGCCATTTTTTATGCACTTTTGTGATGCAATAATTGTGCTTTTGATTAACATAACTGGTGTGGTTTTTTTTTGCTGCCTCTTTTTTGATTCCTTTATCGATCTCTTCTTCATTTTTCATCGGTCAACTTTTCCCATTTAGAGATGAGTTTTTTTTTAATATTCTAAAATATGTTATAAATTCAAATGGCTTGACTTTTTAATCTTTCTTAAAGTATTTGTTTTTAAAAGATCCAAAGTGGTGCAGAGGAGGAGGAAAGGAGAAGGGAGGGGTCCCAACGCCAAGTTTTTGCAGTACTGAATTTCCCTAGAAGTTTCAGCCGTTTTAGATATGTTTGAGAATGAAGTTCTTCTCTTTGTTTCATGCGATCCCTTTGTGTGTTGTGAGAGTGTCTCCCCTCCATCCACCGCTGCATAGACCCCGTTTAGTGTTAGCGACCAGTTGCTTGGAGGGAGGGGGGTTAGGTTCAGGTGTAATTGTTAAGTGAGAGGAAGAGATAACCCATTCGTTGCTAGCGAGAAACACTTTTTGCCGCATTATGCAGCAAGAAAAAACTGAAGCTTCGTATCAATGGAAATTATTCTTTACTCTTATTGACAATTAAGTTTGGTTTCACGGAAGTTAATCAATTTTTTATCATGAAGAAGAGCCATTAAAATCACTGATGTCTCCACTAATAAACTCTTACGCCAATCCCTTCCTACGCATTTCCGGTTATATCGTTTACCGTTATTGAATGAGTGTTTTGTAATGCGGCATTAAACGTTTGGCACACTTTTTTTTTCATAGATTTTCAATTTCCTTTGTGATGTAAGTAATCCATTTTGATGTATTAGGATTACTATTACTTAGATATCATAAATTTGAGCCTTCCGAAAGGCTTCTATTCATAATCACAGAAAATGGTGATTGCGTTGGTTTTTTTTTGATTTTTATGATGATGATTTCTTTCTTCGTTATTCGAATATGTAAATTTACTTCAATTATCGTTCTTCAAAGTTGTCTTTCTTTGCTATTCGTTTTTTTTTTCTTCAAATTTTTATTTTGCAAACATATATTGCAACATTATTGAATTGTCTTTCGGAATCTCTTTATTGAATAGCCAGTTCTGTCTTTTTTTTTTCGTTATTCAAATACATCGAAATGTTTTTTTTTTGTTATTTAAATATCAAAATATTCCTTTATTATTCAAACATTTGAGTGGTTTTTTTCTAAAAACTCGATTTTTTTTTTCATTATGAAGATATTGGTAAAACTCGATTTTTTTTTTCATTATGAAGATATTGGAATGTTTTTCCTTTATCAGAATAAAATGGACGATTGCAATGCGCTGGTTATTTTGTAGAATGTGAGTGGAAATTTTCTAATGAATATACATCGGCGAGTTCTTTGTAGATTTTATGAGCTTATATATGTTTTACATTTTTCGTATTTCCAATTAGGTGTAGAATCCGAATGGAAGTGAAATCTCGGTAGGATGACAGCCTTAATCAGTCGCGCCACCTTCTAAAATTGCCGTAGGCAAAGATGACGACATGAATATGGAACTCGATTCTATTGATCCTTGGAAGCGATCGGACTGCCGTCAAGGTTTAAAATGGCTTTCTGGATCGATTTGGGCACATCCTGAACTCGACGGTCCGCCAAAACTGTGAAACCCCTGTCGATGACTGGTTACTACTGTTATTAGTATACTCTCTCTACGAAATGCTGCCAAAGCTAGCATGATTAGTGGTGTACTGTCAGCATTAAACGAAAATATTTGGTGCTACTGCTACTCTGAGGCTTCAACGACGAGCTTGGCATTTTTACTTCGCAACCCATCAACCCAGAATCTCAGGAAATCTCGAGGTCCGAAGGCGAGGCATCACCCATACCCATCGTTAGAGCGTTCTTTGGATCCTTCGAGGTCCAAAAATCCCCTTGAGCATCAAAGCTTCCGACCTAACATGTAGAGCCATCTAAGGTGAGGGGTCGCGCCCGACTGCACCTGAACCAACATGACTCGCAGGTTATTGAAGGGTTGGTTTCAACCATGCCATAAACGGTTTTCTTCTACATCCCTGTAAGTCGAAACGTCTTCAGAATTTCCTCTCTGCAGTTACACAATGTAATTAGGAGATAAAATTATTACTGAAATCAGGGGGTCCTAGAATTCATTACTGCAATTTCGCACTGATTTGAGGACATTGACGCAACGTATCATATAACGTGAAGCATCATCACGCAAGTACGATCATATGCAGCGTTGAAGGCATTGACGATTCTTTTTTCGGACAAACGGTGTGGCACACGAACTTTGGAAACTTCCAGCATCACAAAAATTTGAGGGTCAAAATATCTAAATAGTAATTCCCTCACAGCAATAACTGATTTGGACTGTTCACAAATGCAATTTACATCTTCGAATAAAGCTACATTGCGAGCAGCAAATGGCGGAAACTAGTCTCGATTTCAGCATCTCTAGTCTCGAATCATACCATCTACACTATTCAAGAGTCCATCTTTAGCTATATCAAACCCAATAATCTTCGAAAATGCTTAAAGTTCACCAACGTCCAGTCATTTCGACTATCCAATAACTATCACTGCACGTTTCCCAGCTTAGCAACCGACATTCACAACGAATGCATAATGTATAGCTTTCTATATTGAAAGGGAACGTTGTATAAATTTCTTTACTGTAAAAAATCTCGATTTTTACATCACACCGCACGAATAATTAATAACAGTCTCCGATCAATCACTGACTTCATAAAACATAAATATTCATTCTAAAATTGAACTCACTGACGAACCTCCGGTGATGGTGTCTTTCCCCCCTGTGACAAGTGCAAACATCACCCGAACTACCGAAGCTATCCGGCAAGCGTACCAGTGAATACCTGCCGGTCCGGTTCCTAAGGTACTTCTCCCTCCCCCCTCTACTTCCTCCATCCCGCAATGGTATCAGCACTTCTAAAAAAATCCCCCTTATCACCATCACCAAAAGTATGCGCTAGCTAACTGAAATCATCATTGAACTAATGCGTTTAAATTAAACAATCAGCGGTGAAACAATCATTAAAATAAGGGAACAATTCAAATTTATATACAGAAAACTATAGACATTCAAATAAACAAAATGGCACCAATAAAACGAAAAATCGAATTGACTACAATAAAAAAGAATCCTTTAATATAGATTCAATGCCTCAAAATGTTATGCATTTCAAGAAAAAAGAGGAAAAAAATTTAGTAATATTTCAAAGGAAAATTAAACTATTTTGACTGCAAAAAAAAGTTGAGAAAAAATTGGAGAAAATTGATAATTTTACCTCAGCGCTTACTATATTTTGCATGACACGTACACTTAGTTCAATAAACAATCCATTAGGGTGATTACGGTTTACATTAAAACACCATTTTCCGGTTATATTACCACCCATACCACCTAATTTTCATCTAAAAATAGCGCCTGATTTCGTGAACATTATTATTCGATTCCATCGCATGCGATACATCAAATTTCAACGATAAAAGCGACAAAAGATTTTTTAAATGTGATCTTCGGAGCTTTGCAATGACAAAAAAAAGAAACTTAAATACCAAACAGAGGGAAATATGACAATAAATAGCGTCAACCTGCGTAACCTCTTAAAAGAAAGCAATTTAGAAAACTAAAACATTAAAAAAAAACAACACAGCCATCACAAAATCACTAAAAAATAAGAAAATAAAATACTATATACCGCCCAACTACAACTATAAGAAGAATATCTCTTCAAAGCGTTCATGCAAAAATTATTGCTCAACGATATTTTAAAAGATAATGCAAAAAATACCGAGAATAGAAATTTGAAAAGATATTTAAAGGACAAAATTATGTCGCTAAAAATCCACCAATATTAGCCTCTTTTGGCTTCCTTTAATAGAAGCGATCGTTTCGGATGCACCTTCCTGAATCCTCAATTGTTTAGAAGTTTCGTGAAAAGCTCGCCACCTATCTATACAAATACTGAACCAACAATCCTCTCATCATGCCCCAAAAAACGCCGAATCTATTCATATCTCAAACTTCCCAATAAATAACCCAAACACTATAAATAACGCAAATACCTTAAAAATAAACCAAAAGTTAAAAGACTATAAACCAAAGATTATAAGACCATAAATCAAAGGTTATATAACCCTATCTTAAATAAGATGTAAAATATTATACATACATAGAAATGGTACCTTTACGTATACATCACTTACACAAAAATCGTTGTTAGAAACTACTCCACAAACAGCGAGATTATATATATTTCAACTCAGAAATACTAACTTCTACTAAATAAACTTACACATTCGAAAAAAAACAGAAGAGGTCACGTGGTGGTCAACTCGGATACGGTATACAATTCGTCATTCACAGTCGAATGAAAATCGTCAGTTGAGTTATGCCGCGATCGCAATGAAGGACTCAAATATCCTGAGAAGCGTTGTTGCCGTTCCCTTTGCAATGTGATCGAACGCCATATACGACATACTATGCCACCCCTGAAATCCATACGAATTTCATATCGCAGCATTTGAAAATACTGCAAAACATTCCATTCCTCTCAGCCAGACGAATATTACGGCATACATCGCCTAGTAACTTATAACTGCTATCACCTTTAACGATAAAGTGGGAAATAAAACAAACACACCGCCATCACTCACATACAAATTCCAAACCACCTTCCGAAGCGGTTACAAAACAGGACAACTTAAATCTGATTCATATTATCACGAAATAACCTTCAAATAAAAACAATACCAGCCAAGAATGACTGTTCAAACACAAATCCCAAAAACAAACAAAAATCTTCGCAGCATATAAAACTTATGAACGCAAACTAACCAAAACAAACACAAAGAACCCCTGACATTGTATTACCCACCATAATTAATACCTTCATCTCTTTAACCTCTTCAGTTCCTCCACAACTAAACCATACAAGATGTTTAAAAAAAAAAATTAAACAAATCGACTCGAAATCTCAAAAAAAAAACCAACTTAAGCCCAAGGTTGAGCAGTTCTTCACGAGAGACAAAATCGATGAGATCGCTTTTTGTATATTCCTCTTGTTGAATTCGTCGTATCGTTGCCTCATCACAATTCATACTACGTAACCATTGTGCCAAATCATCATTTCGTATCGTACTAAACGCAACAAATAAGTAAGTCAATTTCATAGCAATATATTCTCATTGCCAAATTACCCATAGCTTTCAGAAGATTTTATTACATTCATCGCCTATAACCTCAATATCATCGATAATAACACAGATTTCACTTTCTTGCACGCTGCAGCACCTCAGCAGTTATAATTATTGTAATTAAAATTTACTCAGTTACTAGTCTAATTACAGATGTAACAAGGAAACGGGAGAAAGGGTGGGCAGAGGGAGAAAGAGAGGAGGCTGGAGAAGAACACGACGGCGATCAGTACTGAAATGATTTTAACAAAGTTTACGCAGGACTTCTCTATACCGCTTTTCTATATAAGCTCATGTTATTGCCATATTTCATATTGTCTATCGATATGTGAGTAAAATTCTCACTCTCTTTGATCATCTACATCTTTTTATATGTAAAGCACCGCACTCTACCAATCACCAATGAGAATGGAATTACCCCAAAATACAATTCATACCGTAAATTTAATATGGGACTTGAATAAGGCTAAGTTTCCAGTCCAAAAAAAGTCACCTGATAGGGCAAATACTTATGCAAAGAAATCCCATTCCCGTCACAGCTTGAACTAGATAGCGACAATTACGACTTAGATTTCAAAGACCACAACATCATGAGTCAATAAGTAGGGAACCCGAAAGCTCATAATGTAGGTCAAGAAACATGCAATTAATTTTTTGAATCGGGTCCAAAATCAGCCCATGTGAAGTTCGTTCGAACCAAGACAAGTAAGTACATTGCAGATTTGACCTTTGTAACGTACGAAAGGTCAAAGTTGAAAGTTCAAAACAAAAGCTGAGAAAAACGAACGGCACATCCGGAGAGCTTAACGATGAATGCAATTCGTTCGGTGGTGAAATCGGTACCGCCCGTATCGACGATGGAACCGACTTGATCATAGGGTTGTTCATCGAGTTCGAACCAAGCTGGAAGGAAGGCAATAATGGAGAGGAAGGTGCATGTCCTCCGCTGAATGCCGCTCCACTCTCCGATAGGAAATCGGTCAAACGTTCCACCCTTATACGTTTCTCTTTTAGAGTACTCTGTAGCAATTCTTTGTATTCACGTTCCACGCAAACCAGCTCCTCAAATAACCTGAAACAAACAACAGTCAGCTTCATGAAAGCTTTCACTCTACGTTCACAACAACCATCAAAACGTTGACAGCGACTCTCGCTACCCGACAGACGCACTTTCCGCCGACAGCTTAACTTAGAAGCTATTCTCATTGACCCCTGATAACAATTTCACCGATGGGCGATCGACAGAGCGAAGCAAACCAACTATCCCTTTTTGGGACGATCTGGAGTAAGCAAATAAACCAAACGGATCTACGTTACCAAAGCACTCTTACGAACGAAGCACCGTAAAGGAAAACCACTCTGAAATAAGTATCAACGAAAATCAGAAAACAGCTTACCTAAATATCGCTTGATAATGAGGATGTGTTCGAAAGCCCCAAGGAATATGTCTATTGCTGATGGATATTCTCATCGTTATGCTGGCAAAACTTCGCAACATTTTTTGCCTTCATGACATTATCTTTGCATAGAATCAATGGAACATTCCATCCTCCTCCCCCTACTCCCAACAATAAACACAGCCACTTTCCAATGGAACTACTTGCTTACCTTCTATTCTCGTCTGCCAATGACTTCAGCTCTTTGCGCATTTCTGGAGAAAGATTGCCCCACATCGCCTCTCGAGTTGTGCCATGTGCCGCAGAGCAGGGCCTACTATCAACCGTTGAATGTTCACTATGCGATCCACCGCTATCTCTTGAAACCGAGGACATCCGGTTACCTGGTATTTCCTGCACCGAAAGCATTGCCGACAAATCTGAATTCATGCTCTCAATATTTTCACCTTCAATGACAACTATATGGCTCAACGGTAGGGCTTTTGATTCTCGCACCACCCCAGATCCGTCTTCGAGAGGAATCAATAAAAAACTCCTGAATAATTTTCAATTTTAATGCCATGAATATCTCCGAAAAGACCTGAATAAGCCTACACCATACCTATATTCAATTCTAAGCTTCAAATAACGTCAGGCTATATAAAAACGCGATATCTGCAAAAGAACGAAATAATACTGACCAGGTGAGAGTATGCTGACCGCAGCTTGCACTGTACTTCTAATCAGATTATCTAACGCGAATATCCAATGCGGTTTAATGCTCTGTTGTCGAAGCGACGGTTGCACTGCATCGGAGAACGCGTACAGCGCGAGATTCACTTGTGAAATCGCTGTTGGCTCATAATCCAATTGGGCGCGGATCGTATCTATGGCTTCCTAAAATTCTTCTTATTTCCTTATCGCAACAGCATAAGTGCTATACTCACACAACACCGAACGCTATAACTCCAAAGCAAATATCACCAGCCAGATCCTTTGGGCAAATATACATTGCACTATACTGCAAAGGGGTGCCACGGCGTTCAATTTTCTTGCTCCACGCAAAATTTCAAACCCTCCCTCTTTATTTCGCTTTAGAGTGAAGTAAATGGCGGGGATTAAGTCCCCCTCCCCCCCAGAGATTCCACAACGCTCGGATAAAACTTCCTCAAAAATATCACCTTGTTTATATTTATATAAAAAACAACTCTAAAGTCTTACTTCACTTTACACTTCTAAACCGGCAAATTTCTTCCATAAACAGGGTACTTAATGTTCCCCATTATCTAATAACAACAACAGAACCGTTTCAGTGAAAAATTAATAAAATGACTTACCTGTATCGAAGCTGTATCCTTAGTCAACAGGTAATTACGCATACCAAGCAGAAGCGTCAAAAGCATTTCCTATAAAAACGTGCTTATTAGAACACTATTCATCCTTAAATGAAATTTCAAAAAAAAAACTTTTTTTAGTTGTTACAGATTTTTAACATATTTTTTTCCACAAAATTATATAAAAACCTTTAAAATAGTTCCATAAAATATGCAAGCAAAAAACGGAAACGTTGATTACTAAGGGAAATTCTCTTGCAAATAAACAGTAAGACTAAAACAGTCAAAATAAGCTTATAAAAATAGTTTTGGAGGTGAATCACGCTCTCTTGCAAGAGATAAAAAAAAACATCAGTGGTGCGCAAAAAGCTAAGCTGCAGAAAATCGGCAAAAAACCAAAAAGTTGAACCAACACCAATGATGTTTTGACTAAGGGACCTTGCAGTAGGAAGCCTCGGATCTCGTTGACTCTCAAAGATCGGCGGAGTTGCATTAACATGGGGCTTAAGACAGCTGATACCCCTCCGACATAGGAGTGGGCCACTCAAGCTTCAAGGCTATGATGTATAGAATGAAGCCATAAGGGCCCGGAGGCGGTCGAAAAAAATTCCATCTCAGACATCCCACAACAAGTTTCAACTTTAGAAAGTCTTGCAAAAGCTATCCGGGCATATTTTCAATTCTGCTCACGATGATTTCACCCCCCCCCCCCCAAGCATGAAATTATCTGAGTGTCTACTAACTGGGAGGAAAATGAACAGCGAGGAAGGAGAGAGGTGGAAGTGAAAAAGTTGGATAGCAGAAAAGGAAAGGGGAAAGAGAAAAGAGGATAAAATTAGCAAAGGTTGACAGAAAGGGGACATGGGAGAGACAACAGAAGGAGCAAATATGGATGTGGAAAACATAAGCATAGAATTTATCTTTACTCTAGAAAATTCTCAATTCCCCTCACCGATCCTCACTCCAATAAGTCACAATTTTTCAGGATTAAGTAGCCACTAACCTTTGTAACAAGAAGTTCCGTCGTTTGTTGATTCTTCGCCAAATGCTCAAACCAATTATCGATTATCTGTAAAACACAATACGAATGAATAACTCCAGAGAAAATAACACATATGTGCTAAAGGTGCCCATATCGGCTGCTTTAACACCAAAATAAACAAATAAATAAATAAATAAATAAATAATCTGTGCTTCCAATCTGCGCGTCGTATTATCCTCAATCAAACAGACAATTCTGCTAATGCTCGATCACTTATGGAACAAACTTGTGCATGCAACTTTTTCAAGCATAGTCATGTGTACCACGTCTCATAGTTGATCGACCGGAAGAAACATCAGACCTTGAAGCTTTTTTGATTCAGAAACTGAAGAATGTACAACCAGATATATAAGTATAACAAAGCAAATAGCTGGTATATGTGCCTACGTGTCTGTCCATTAATTCACGAACGTAAATATACACCTACCGCGAAAAACAGTTGCAGAAGACATAAAAAGAGGAATTATTAGCGAATGACCACAAAACAAATTACCTATGCAAAATAAACTTCGTTAAGCTCGAAAAGAACTTTCCAATTTAGACAAGTGAAGTGATTACATTAAGTCCAACCTAAATCTTGCAATAAAAAATTTAAGTTGATTTTTATAGGATGAAAGAGAATAGAGAATGATACATACTTGAGCTTTATATTCGAGCATAAACCTGGCCAACGTATTGCGCCTTTCCGAATCTTTTTTCAGCATAAAGAAACGTGATGACATGCCGCTTTCATCTGAAGATGTTCGATTCAACGAACTCACATACGATGATAACGAATGCAAGCCACCGTTTAGTGTTGATGGACTTCCAACCGATGGTGTGGAAATCAATTGTGGGTGAGTGTTGTCATCTGCAGAAACAATCAAACACATACGCAAGAATAAAATATAAAAAAAGTTGATGATTCCTGAATTTATAACTCATAGATGACATCCTCGCAATCTTTCATATACTATCAACATTGTTCCGATAGCAGACAGTATAAACTCTGATATGTTTACCTATGTGCATGACAACAATGGTCCCCAAAAAAGAGCAAAGAATCGAATGAAAAAACCTGATATTATAATCGGTGGCATCTGTCCATCCGAGCATTACTATGCACCTTTAACTACTTACCCGCTTACCCGTTTGGCAATCCACCCACCGATCAAGTTGCTTCTGAATGCCTTCTCAACTAAACATGAATACTTTATAATACAACAACCAGTAAATTCATCGCCTCTCCTATAATCGAAATACATCCCCTACAAGTACCATTCCTTAAGTATCACCGGAATGGATCCCTTAAGCTGCCAGTGGCAAAGCTTATCTCTGGATTCGCATTCGTTCTGCACGGGAATCAAAGGTGCACTCCCCCGTGTGCGACATAATATAAAGCTGTTGAATAACAATCCATCAAAATATCAAAAGTCATAGCCCCACTTCGAAGTGCATATACATTAGAATGATGACTCTCCATCAATTATACCCTCGGTTCATTGCTGACCCTATCAAAACATTTAGCAAGTCAAACTATGGCCATACATGGCCACAAAACCAACATGTGCAAACAATGCAGCAAAAACAAAAGCCATAAAACACTCACCAATAATCGGAGATGAAGGTTGACTCAATTGAAATCCACTCATATTTGGACTGATTGAATTATGATCGGTAATGAATGCACCAATTGAGCTAGAACGTGGTGTTGTTGCACTTTCGATGATAAGATGTAAATTCTTTTGTGGGGTATCATGATCCTTTCCACCATCGCCAACAGTATTCGATGTACCCATTCCAATACCGCCAAGATGAGACGATGACCGATGCATTTCTATTATAAAAAAAACAATGTTATGAAAAGTTCAACAACTATTGAAAGTATTAAAGCTCTAAATTGATTATAATACTTCAAGCGCTCTTCAAATAAATGCAATAAATGAGCTAATATGGTAACGCATTAAAGCATATGGTAAGATAGTAGCTGTGATTCAATGATATATATCAAGCATATTTTTCAAACATATATTAGCAAAAGATATTTCTATACCCTTTTCGAAAGTGATTTATTTTAGCCTTTTATTTTGAAATCTAATTTGCAACTCTTACATAAATAAAAATTGATAGCGTTTATGCAAATTACTAAACTAATTTCCCTATAATACAGCAATTTTGCCTTGCTAATATAAGATCAATACATGTTCATAAGAATTTCACAAAGTGAAAAGATTCACAGCAATCTTATGAACTATTTCCATAGTTGCTTACAGTAATTTAAACTTTAACATTGTCGATTCGCAGGGGTTCACTCTATGAGCTTATCAATTTTTTATTCACTCAAAGTTTCCAATGATTTCTCCCACCTCCTCGGAGTCGAATCGGAGTTTTATAAAAACGTGTACTCAGGGTTTAAAACGACACATTTTGGGTTCATTATGAAGTTCATCTTCCTAATTTTGCTAACAGGATATCTATCTCTTATTCACCTTCTCAACGGTTTTAATATTGCTTCTTATTTAGGCTCAATTCGACCATAGACCGCCTTCATCTAGTCAGATGAATGGAAAAAACCTCAGCTAAAACATAAATCACTCTTATTCAACACCATAAATAAACAAATAAATAAATAAATAAATAAATAATCTGTGCTTCCAATCTGCGCGTCGTATTATCCTCAATCAAACAGACAATTCTGCTAATGCTCGATCACTTATGGAACAAACTTGTGCATGCAACTTTTTCAAGCATAGTCATGTGTACCACGTCTCATAGTTGATCGACCGGAAGAAACATCAGACCTTGAAGCTTTTTTGATTCAGAAACTGAAGAATGTACAACCAGATATATAAGTATAACAAAGCAAATAGCTGGTATATGTGCCTACGTGTCTGTCCATTAATTCACGAACGTAAATATACACCTACCGCGAAAAACAGTTGCAGAAGACATAAAAAGAGGAATTATTAGCGAATGACCACAAAACAAATTACCTATGCAAAATAAACTTCGTTAAGCTCGAAAAGAACTTTCCAATTTAGACAAGTGAAGTGATTACATTAAGTCCAACCTAAATCTTGCAATAAAAAATTTAAGTTGATTTTTATAGGATGAAAGAGAATAGAGAATGATACATACTTGAGCTTTATATTCGAGCATAAACCTGGCCAACGTATTGCGCCTTTCCGAATCTTTTTTCAGCATAAAGAAACGTGATGACATGCCGCTTTCATCTGAAGATGTTCGATTCAACGAACTCACATACGATGATAACGAATGCAAGCCACCGTTTAGTGTTGATGGACTTCCAACCGATGGTGTGGAAATCAATTGTGGGTGAGTGTTGTCATCTGCAGAAACAATCAAACACATACGCAAGAATAAAATATAAAAAAAGTTGATGATTCCTGAATTTATAACTCATAGATGACATCCTCGCAATCTTTCATATACTATCAACATTGTTCCGATAGCAGACAGTATAAACTCTGATATGTTTACCTATGTGCATGACAACAATGGTCCCCAAAAAAGAGCAAAGAATCGAATGAAAAAACCTGATATTATAATCGGTGGCATCTGTCCATCCGAGCATTACTATGCACCTTTAACTACTTACCCGCTTACCCGTTTGGCAATCCACCCACCGATCAAGTTGCTTCTGAATGCCTTCTCAACTAAACATGAATACTTTATAATACAACAACCAGTAAATTCATCGCCTCTCCTATAATCGAAATACATCCCCTACAAGTACCACTCCTTAAGTATCACCGGAATGGATCCCTTAAGCTGCCAGTGGCAAAGCTTATCTCTGGATTCGCATTCGTTCTGCATGGGAATCAAAGGTGCACTCCCCCGTGTGCGACATAAAATAAAGCTGCTGAATAAAAATGAAAGACAAGACAATCCATCAAAATATCAAAAGTCATAGCCCCACTTCGAAGTGCATATACATTAGAATGATGACTCTCCATCAATTATACCCTCGGTTCATTGCTGACCCTATCAAAACATTTAGCAAGTCAAACTATGGCCATACATGGCCACAAAACCAACATGTGCAAACAATGCAGCAAAAACAAAAGCCATAAAACACTCACCAATAATCGGAGATGAAGGTTGACTCAATTGAAATCCACTCATATTTGGACTGATTGAATTATGATCGGTAATGAATGCACCAATTGAGCTAGAACGTGGTGTTGTTGCACTTTCGATGATAAGATGTAAATTCTTTTGTGGGGTATCATGATCCTTTCCACCATCGCCAACAGTATTCGATGTACCCATTCCAATACCGCCAAGATGAGACGATGACCGATGCATTTCTATTATAAAAAAAACAATGTTATGAAAAGTTCAACAACTATTGAAAGTATTAAAGCTCTAAATTGATTATAATACTTCAAGCGCTCTTCAAATAAATGCAATAAATGAGCTAATATGGTAACGCATTAAAGCATATGGTAAGATAGTAGCTGTGATTCAATGATATATATCAAGCATATTTTTCAAACATATATTAGCAAAAGATATTTCTATACCCTTTTCGAAAGTGATTTATTTTAGCCTTTTATTTTGAAATCTAATTTGCAACTCTTACATAAATAAAAATTGATAGCGTTTATGCAAATTACTAAACTAATTTCCCTATAATACAGCAATTTTGCCTTGCTAATATAAGATCAATACATGTTCATAAGAATTTCACAAAGTGAAAAGATTCACAGCAATCTTATGAACTATTTCCATAGTTGCTTACAGTAATTTAAACTTTAACATTGTCGATTCGCAGGGGTTCACTCTATGAGCTTATCAATTTTTTATTCACTCAAAGTTTCCAATGATTTCTCCCACCTCCTCGGAGTCGAATCGGAGTTTTATAAAAACGTGTACTCAGGGTTTAAAACGACACATTTTGGGTTCATTATGAAGTTCATCTTCCTAATTTTGCTAACAGGATATCTATCTCTTATTCACCTTCTCAACGGTTTTAATATTGCTTCTTATTTAGGCTCAATTCGACCATAGACCGCCTTCATCTAGTCAGATGAATGGAAAAAACCTCAGCTAAAACATAAATCACTCTTATTCAACACCAAATCACCGACTAATATCAACAAACGTTTATTCAAAGTACCAACTAAAGAAACAATCCACATTCATAGCGAAGCCCCGCAACCAAAATCGCAATCCATATTTACACAGCAGAAAATAAAATGCACTGCAAAGATTGAGCAAATAAAGAAAATCCCGACTAATGGAGGGGCCATCCTTGCAAACTATACAGCAAACTTCAATCCTCATCGTAACAACCAGAATGCATGTATTGAAGATTCACCTCATCAATTAACATTCTATTTCAGTAAACATCGATAAGAATCTATGGTTACCTCTCCCTTGAATATTCCCCCTCTACCTCTCCGTAACACATCCCCCTGAATTTAGAAAAATTGAGAAGTTCATAGCTTCATTTCCTCTTCATTCTCTCATGACAAAATTGCCGAAACAATATGTCCCCCTATTTAAAAGCAATATTAAACGCTAAAGTCAATTATTTCAAGCAAAATTCTGCATAAAAAAGAAAATTTGCCTAGAGAATTTATAATGCTTCTTTTTGATGAGTGATTCCCTCATGAATGTTCACTCTTTCGATTAGAATAGCACTTTTCCCTCAACCATCTATCCCTCTTGCTGTGTAAAACTAGAACTCCGCTTGGATGATATGCCACATTTTCACCTTAGCTTCTACCAATTTTCCCCTCCCTAAGACTCAGCATGATTATATACCTCCCTAAAAGTTCAAAAACATCGCTCCTCTCAAATATACTTCACTCTCCTCGATTATGTACCTCTCTCCTAGAATATGCAAATCGAATTTCGCTTTCATTAAATGCCATCCTCCTCTTCACTAGTGAAAAAAGTTGTAAGCCTAGATCACATATGTCCCACATACACTTGTCAGAGGGGCTATAAACGTGGTCCTACGGTATCTGTTGCCTAAAAATCCAGTTCACCTGATATACTCAACGACAACCTTGAAACTGCCAATTTTTTTTTCTAATATTAGATTTCCCCCCTTCGGGTTTGTTTTTCTTGAATATCACTTTTTAGAAAGGATACTGAATTCATGATCGTCCTCTCCTTATAGAGTTCAAAAGAACTGAAGACTTGTGGCCAAGAAATAGTGCAGGCCCAAAAATAAAGCAATCTACCTCTCTCAGGTATGATAAGAAAGGTCCCAATTTTTCCTCCTTTCCTTCTTCAGCTCATTCCCAGTTTCTGCTCATAGCGCAATTCTAAAGCAATCATGCATAACAAAGGATAAAAACGCAAGCAATTAGCAAGTGGAATGATAGATGCTTAGCGAATAACATTTTTAATAAAATCATCAAACCACCTTGCTGTATTCTGCTGATCTTACTTCAATATTGCTAAGGAAAATAACAGAATAAACTCCTAATCTCTTCCCCTTCCCTTCTCTTTCGATATTTCAAGTGATTTATCAAAAATGAAATGCCAAAAAGGATTCCCTCTTACTTCCTCTTCCTCCCAAACATCTTTTTCTAAGCAATCCTCAAAGACTTTCAAGATATCATGTCTTTTCTTTTTTCAAGCCTATTCCCTGAGAAATCTCCATTTTCGATCTTTAAACTTCAACGAAACTGGAAACTAAGAATCAACGCATGCTAATTCACCATCGAAAAAACACCTACGAACAGGCATTTCCTTATACATTCATTCATATAACTGACTTCAACGCAGGCAAAAAATAAAAAATTTAAAAAAAAAGCTTCACTAAAGATACGACGTTAACACACTATGATCAACTAGCAAGCAAACGGCTCCCCCGCAGAACACAGGTAAACGTTCTAAAGGTAAAGCACAAGGCAACAGTTATACGCAACACTCTCGTAAAACTTTCCCACCTGGACGAAATATCGCAGAATCATCGCAATTCGCTGATGATGATAAAATATTATCAACTAAAACAAAATAAATAATAATTGAAAAATTTTTATAAAAAAATTTGGAATATTTATCAAAATGCAAAAATCAATTAACATAATAGCAATAAATAAAACTGATTAGTTAATCAATCGCATATTACAACCATCGATTATTAGTAAGTTAAGCAGAGAATGAAACATAAAGACAATGGCGCAGGATGTGATCCTCTTGATGGATCAACATAATGCAGTTTACAACGATTCCATATTAAATAACTAAAAGTAAGCACAATATTTTTAATACATCATCTTCTCTCTCCCTCTCTTTCCCCTCTCTCTGAATAAAACAAAAAAGGATAGAAAAGGTGCCATACCTCGATTATGTTTCAGTGCCTCGAAATGTTTCTTGTTCGCACTCCCACTCCTGTTCCTGGAACTGGTAAATACAAAAACAATCTCCTCCCAATAAAATAACTTCAAGCGGTAAATGAAAAAAATATAAATGTTCAACAATATTTACTAATCGTTAATTCGAAGACTAATTACGTCATGTGCTGAGTCACAGCACATGACGTACGTCTGAAAGGGTTATAACCTCAGTAAAGTAACAAAGTATGGGAATCTATCAGGTGTGACTCCACGCTGAATCTTAGAACTCCGCCACTACGTCGATCGTTGAATGGGATACTTGCACAAAAGGTGAATTTCCGGCGCGATGCAATTGCATCCCCTATTGTCTCACTTCGCAACTAGTTTAGTCACCCGATATTTGGGCCGTTAAATGTTTGCACCATAAGAAACTTGAGTTTATTTATGTGTAGTAATATCCATACACAGTAAGTAAACACTGCACTATTATAGGTAATATGCTGTAATATTCGTTTCAAATTCAGATTCAGAACTCAAGGTCACCACCAACACTGCCACTACGGATCATAAAATGTTTTGAGATAGTGTTTAATATCGTTTATGTGCTAACAACGATTTATTAAAGAAAATTATCCTCTTTCAGAGATTTTTTCACCAATCAATTACGCTGTAAATTCAACTTGCGCATGAATTTACTAGCCTTAAGTGAAATACTCACTTATTTCTTGCTTAGGAATGCACGTTTGAAAAATCTTAAAAACATTCAACCAAGAAAAATACACTTATCAGCAAGAAAAGGCCACGTATGGCCTAAGGCCTGAGACCAAGATAAAGCCAAAAAACATGAAACGCACAAGAGGCTTCTGACAGCTCTATGACAATGACAGAATCCAGTCGCAATCTTCAAGAGGTACTAGTCATAAGCCTTTTCCTCCTCTCAATCCCTCTGTAGTAAAGCATTTTCGACATCCCGATCCGGGCATCTAAGTCCTTGTCACAAGATACACTACCACTGCACCGTCACTCAACGAAAAGCTGTTTTTCAATGATATTTCAATCGTTCAACGCTGTGAATGAAATACTTACGAATGTGGGACGTATTGTTGAATGAACGGATCGGCCAACAATTCAGCAGCGGTTGCCCTCTTCTGCGGGTCTGCATCGAAACATCTGAAAATTCCCCCACAATGCTCAACATTATTCAGGATTAAAACATTCAGGAAACTCAACCAAGAAAATAAATAAGGATATCTTTATTTTCAATTTGTTCAAATATGCTTCACCCACCACTTTTTTTGTTGAAAGAAATACTATAGTAGAAAAATATCAAAAATAATATTACATTAATTCATCGAAATGACTTATAATTCGATTCCCTTTTAAAATAAATGAAGCACAAACTTATAATTAACAATTAAATGATGTAATTTAAAAAGTTTTACTAAGAATATACCTAAAAGCCGTTCATCTCAAAAACTATCCACAGTTCGACTATTCAACTGGCCAGAATCTTTGATAATTCATCGTCCATACACCGAACTTGAAGAAAGGATAATAATGAAATTTTCGGTGATGACTTATCACTTATGACTTATTAAGATAAGATTGGTGATAATGTCTTATCACCATTTTCATTTCAACACTTTTTTACACATTACGAATTATGCAAATGAAAAGTCATAAAACGTTTTCGGTTAACGAAATATAGAACCAGCAAAACCTCACATTAGAAATATTCTCTATTATATGAATTCTCCGTTGAATTCTAAGAGTCCGCGCACCAAACTGCATAGATTTTCTTGATCTCCCAGTGGTTGTATGAACCAATCATTACAATTAATACCTTAAGATGAATCTTTTGCAGCGTTCACTTAGTCTTTCTGGGATTGGAGGATGCGCCTTAAACATTCCCACTTTAAACATTGCCGCTTGTGGCGATCCGAGCTCAACGAACGGTGGTCTTCCAGTGGCCATTTCCACCATCGTACATCCAAAACTCCAAATATCAGCTGGTGCACCATAACCACGTTGTCCGTGATCAATTACCTATAGCCGATTATCGATCACTTTCGCTATACAGCATAGCTAACCACTCGTTGAATGGTGTGGAGGTAAACAAAAAAGTAAGCATTCACCTGCCCACTTAAAGGTAAAATTATGAATAATTTGGCGTTATTTTACTACATATATGTAAGAAAGAAAGTGGAGAAAATTAAACACGCTGGTAGAGGATGTACTTTAAATTTTCAATAAATGAAAGAAAAATTTCTGCAATTACTATTCTTTCAAATTCTCGTAATAATATATGCTAAATAAATTCAAATAAAGCCGAAATATTTCAACATTTCAATTTCTTTCCTCTAAATGACATTCATATTTAAATTATGCACGAACACAATTAAGCTATATGAGAGCTTACTAAACCTTCTGCTTTTACCCCTCTTATCTTACCCTTCACCTTTACCCTCTACCCCTCTTCCCTTCTTGGCAAGTAATTAGTCACATAACTACTCCCCCTCCCTCTCCAGACCCCTTTCTTCCACCTCGCCTAAACCTCCAACAAATAAGTCTGCATGTAAACGAACATCTTCGCCGAAGTAAATATGCACTTACCTATTATTGCAATAAGACTGAAAAAAGTGAACCGAACCGAGGGGACTACAGATTGACAAGCAAGGATTCTGACTTAAGGCTCAGCGCGGATCAGCTTAATCCCAACACCAACATATCGGAATTTAGATCCTATTGCATTCCCATCTTTCTATTTCCTCCCTTTTAATTGCCAAATCCAGTAAACACAATTAAAATGCATGAGTTCAACTACTCCATGATCACATTCTTATTGTAAAAACCATCAAAATTTGTTTGCATGAGTGGAATATCTCACCTCTGGAGCCATATATTGCAGCGTTCCGGTGAATGTTTCCGTTACAGGATTCAAACCGGCCAGCCTCTTGCATGTACCAAAATCGGAAATCTTGCATACACCACTATAGGTGTTCACTAATACGTTATCTCCTTTGATATCACGATGTACAATTTTCTGCTCATGCTGAAAATTGAACACTTAGACATCTAATTTTCCAAACAATTCAACACTAAATTTAAATAAGAAATTAATATTTTCCTAGAAATTCCATCTTATCTACCCGCTATATGCTTAACAACAAAACCAAGTGAAATCTTTTAGAAATATATGTAGTCCAAATTTAAACAAAAACAACATTTTTACATCGAACATGATTACAGCAACAAATTATGCTAACAGGATACAAAACAAGTCCCTTCAACTGCTCGCCGATTCAACGTGGAAATCCACTGAATCTCAATGCTGACCTCAATAATAAAACTCAACTCTTTACGAAATGACACATTACACTTCCTATTCTATATATGTTATCGACTAAAGTTCAATCATAAAAAAATGTCTATCTCATTAACTTTTACTTATATTTGACACATACTACTATCAATCTTTGTCTCCTTAATAAAGCACAAAGAAATAGCACCACTCACGAAGAAATAAGATAGATTTCTATCTTTTTCCTCTATTTGAACGCTCTTTTTTGCCCTAAAAACTAACGACACCTAATTAAAAAAGCATTTCTGTTCATACATCGTCCCAACATTTATATAACACGGATAAATTTCAACAACCTTAAAAAAACTACTAAAATTATTCAAAAAACGCAGAATAATAGCGTGAAAATAATATGAAAAGAAAGACGAGAAAAGAAATAAGACCAAATAACGGAGTCCATCGAGTATTTGCTTCCCATAAATCGCCATCGTTTGCTCGTTATCCAACAATGGACCCCATTTACTACGTAATAATGAACTTAAACTACCTGCAATATTGAATAAATAAAAAACAACAACAATATTCGCACTACATTCACACCTGGAAATTAATTCAACCTGAATACCACTTAAATAAATATCAATCTAAGTACCACTCAAGACCTGATTTAGTAATTAAATATTTATTGCATATTGATTAAACAGCAACGCCTTTAAAAAAAACATTCCTATATTTATATTACAAACTAACAATCTTATTCAATGTCTAGTATGATATCTTGATAATGAACGCGAGAATAACTTCTTCACCACAACAGCACTAAGACAGAATTTTCATCCCCTTCCTCTCCCCCCACTCCTAGAAGCTAAAGCTGAAGTCCCAGAAACACATACTTCCATTCCACTCTATTTAAAGTAAACCTCCACATTGCCGTTCTCTTATTTCTTGACAAATAAAAAGATTCAAAATTTGACTGATCAAAGAGGATCATCACCTCCAGGCACTTGCTCCATGAATATAAGGAATATATCGTTGCCTTGCTCTTTCTTCATCAGTTTACAGCCAAGATATTGTACAATATTTTGATGTGATAATGTAGAGTGCAATTGAATTTCCTCCATTAAAGGTTGCACCTCCTCTTCGTTCTTTACTTCAACTTCTTTCACGACGATTGACCTGAAGTAAACACCTTAAACATCAATTTTAAATCATGTATCACTGTAAATCTATTTAGTTTCAGTTATCTTTTTGGATCGATTCCAAATAATCCCTTGATACTGTTTAGAAAAAAGGAAAGAGAAATTAAAAACGGAGTAAGGAATATTTGAACATCGAGAATGACCTCCGGCAAAAATAAAAAGAACAAAGAAGAACAACACCTCCCTCACGAACAAACCATTTCTACACATCTCCGAACTTTAACAACAAAAACACATAAAAATGAAACCTTCTAAGGCTTTCCCCTCCTTTTCAACCTCTTCCCCTCACCTCAAAATATGTTCATCCATGTTGTATAATTTTAAATACCTCCACAAACTTAACAGAGAAAAAGGGATTCCCCCCCCCCCCCCCCCCCCCCTCCCCTTCCTTTCTATAAAACTCAAACACCACATAGGGAAGTGGCATCACTGCAGTGACAGTGCTACCGGCGAAGAAAATCCTGAGATCCTGTTGAGATCCTGAAAATTTCAGGAGTCCATTACCTATTATAAGACGTATTTTACATATATATGTGCAAGCGCATAACAAACGCACAATTCGTTATAAAGGAATATAAAAAAACACCAAAAAAATGAGGAACCTTTGTGTAGTAAGATCTCTTCCAGAATAAACGACACCGTACGTTCCTCGTCCAAGAACCACGCGATCACCATTGTTGTTCAACTCATACTCGAACTATAAATATTTATTTCTATTTAGTCATTCCCCTTGAAAACTAAGAATTGAATCGATGCCTCAATGCAATATGATTAAATATAAGTAGAAAGAGGTTCCATCAGAGGTGAACAAGGGGGACGAGGGGATAGGGGAGGACGATAAAAGAAACGAGCTGACACAGCATGCGCTTTTGCACATCAACCTACCGCAACAAAATATTGAAGAATAACAAAGGCAGCGCCCAGTTTCCCCATAATCGATGGATTCTAAAAGATTGTAAGGATATTCTCCCCACCTTCAACTACCCAAAGACCTGACCGGATTTCCTACTTCTATTAACCTCATCAGCCATTCTCAAAGAACTTCCTCTTTACCCATCAGTGCTGTTCGCGTTGTCATCTCTTTTGGTAGGCACACAAATTCAACCTCATCGTTTCCTTTGCTTGAGCAACTATCACAGGAATGACAACACGTCACGAGCTTATACATCCTTATATATCACCTAAGTATTCAGTAAATACAGAGTAAGGATGGTTTAAGAGTCTTATAATTTCGGTAGCCTCAAGCAGTACCACTCCAAGACCCAAACCTCTCAGGTTGCCCCATGACCCACCAGACACAAAACGTGTTCCCAATCCAAATCTAACAACGATTAAAATTTACCTCCAGGCGATTTTCTGATTCACAGTCGTGCAGCACTCTACCCGCATTGCCATCCAGTTCACTTGTCATCTCTATCAACGATGCCATTACCCTGAAAGTAACGAACCACTTGCATTCTAATATATTACAGTGAAAAAACATGTCTGCTGCAAACACAATAACTTCTATGCAACTATATAACATCTCTTATGTGGATAAAAAACATTCTAATAATAAAAGCCGAATGATAGACCCATTAAATTCAAGGCCACATCCAAACAGGGAGCGGAATTAGGCCAGAAACCATGATTTAAATACGAAGCTTCGCTTATCATAAAAGTTATAAATAATCGTAGGCTAACTGGATTAAGCTCGAGCAGAAGAACATGAAAATATAAATAATTCCTCGTAAAACATCCTGTTCAAGGGAAATCACTGTTTAGACCATCACCCTCCCCACAAACTGAAATCCTGGTTTCAGGGCTGGCTGAATCAAACAACTTCCGGATATCAGCCTTGCAATTTTTATATATGCTATTCAAAATGTTCACCTAAATCACACCCACTTGGTTACCTTCAATAAGATCGCTCCTGGTTACCGGAAGCTCTTTTCATTTCAAAGCAAAAAGATGATATTCTGCAACATGAAAAGGTCCTGTAAGTCAACAATACCCTGCCTCCTTCTTCCCTTGCCCCCCTGCGCCCCCCACCTCCTCGCAACCCCCATTACCGAAAGCAATTAAAAGACTAACTTATTGCAATGAGCTGCTGACGGGAACACCAAATTGAAATCATCGGAATTCTCGTGCACATAAAGGAACATTGAACGATCATCACGCTTCGATGCCGAAACAGCTTTAATGTTCGCCGCAGTGAAATGCCAACGATGAATACCTTTAACGAAATGTATTTAACAGCACCTTTAAATTACCCGTCACTTCATATTTTACCCATTACCTTTGAAAGTGACTAATAAAATTTAGTGCAAAGATTTTTTTGATGCTATTTTCAATAAGGCTTGGTAGCAAAACTTCTAAGACCACTTAAATGAAATAAAATGTTACATGAGGGTGCCACTTACTGCAATAACATGATCGACCAATTTTACAAAATCAGGATTTGTGCAATTTGCGCCGGGTGTCGACACTATATCTATATTTGTCTTTTTTATCATTTGCCTCTCTATAGCCGTTTTATGCTTCTCAAATACGTCCTTTCATCTGGTCGTCGCATTAAACAAATAAAAATAAACGAGTAAATGAACCACTCTGTTAATAAATTAAAAAAGCGATTCTTTTGGAAAAATTTAACGACGGGGACGGGAGATGCGAAGGATGTTGCGCCAAGTACCCCCACCCCTCCCCCCTTCCTCCCGCCCTGCCCTCCTCAGTAAGCGATATATTCCTTAAGCAAATGCAGACCTTCAAATCTATTTTTCATCTCGCTCTCATATTACACTGTTGAATAAATCCAATATCTTTCCATCTAAAAATCGCAACTTCCAAGTTTCATTGCGTTTCGCACGTCGTCTTCCACGTCAACGTTCATCCGCCATTGAACAAACAAACAAACAAAAAAATAAAATAAAATAAAATAAAATAAAATAATTAAAATAAAATAAAATAAAATAAAATAAAATAAACAGGTCAATAAATATGCAAATGAACTCACCAGGTGGTGGTTTCTTCTGTTGACTGTTTTCGAGCACATGACTCAATATAATTGAACCCTCACTCAAATTCATCGTTAGAAAACTTGGAGTATACACCTAAAATAATTGATATCACTCCACAAAATTGTCAACATTGTACATCCTCAAAAACCTACTTCTTTTTGTACACCTCAGTGACTTAACATTACCATTCCACACTAAAAACTGGTCATGTCCACAATAAGATGCCTCGAAAGCATGAACATCCCTCCTCCAACACAAATAAGTAAATATCCTGCAATGCCTTTGTCTCCAACCATGCCCTATAGGCCGAATCTCCTTGCCACCTGCTATTCTCTCAACAAAGAACAATCTAATACCTTGGTAACTTCCTGAATCAAGACAGGGAATCGTGCGCAAACAATTTCACTTTCCGAGTCGATAGCCTCCATGAAGAACTCCGACCAGAATAGAAACTGCTGCTTTTCTTTCTCAATAGGCGACATCGTTGCTGCACAACGATTGATAAGCTTTATATTCTCCATCGTCGACTTAAGGAACCTGAAATGTGATAAGCGGTTATTTATCATAGGTCTATACCGATTCAGAGACTTAACACAGCTAGAAGGATTAGTCGAAACGCCATACTTCATCGATCAAATATCGCTCGTTGCCAAAAGGAAAAGCACAGCTAAGCAATTCGACACCCCAAATCTAAGGAGCTCATGGCCGTATGGAGTTGTTACAGCAGTTGTTTACAGCTTCCAGCCCTTCCTGTGGACAGAAGCGTTTGACCGACTATAAAAAGAAGGAAGAAATGCCCCACCTAGCGTGGCAAATCCAAAATTCAACTTCTCCCTGGTCGAGTTCATAAACCGGATTGCAACAGAGATTTACAGTAGAGATCGTTCTATCCACCCATGCACAAACGAAAAACGGAAGGGGAAGAAGGGTTGGCAGTGTAAGCGTATTAATACTACGTGGGGAAAATAGATTTCAGGCCTCCGGGGAGAAAAATGAGCCAATGCACAAAGGAGTTCTAACTTGACCTTGCAAAAGAACTTGCTTTCAAAAAACATCTATGTTAAATTTAACCATCGATTATAATGGACAATATAAAAAGAAATCAGAATAGCTCGAGCTGAAAGACAAACGGAAAAAAAAAAGAAAGAAAGAAAGATTAGAGAGTAAACAATTCAATAACGATTGAAATAGAGTAAACACCAATCGAAGACAAAAAGTGTCATGAAAAGAAACATGAAACAATTGAAGAAGAGTGAAAATTCTTTTTCAAAATTAATTTTGACGATGAGACGAAATACTGAAATAAAAAATTGCATACCATATAGGTGGTTTGAGAATGGCCATTTTCAAAGCAGCTTGACAAGCCTTAGGATAATCTTCAGCGAGGACCGATACTTCGAAATAAGTTGCCACATCCCAATACTCGCTGAGATTCGCTAACGCTCCTTTTCGGCCAAGCAAACTGTTCAACACAACCGCTGCAATACCAACACTTATACATCACCGATAACACAGAACTAGGAGTCATCTGCAACTAGGAATCAAATGCATCAACGAACAAAACTCCAAACTTACGCATTGGCGCACCGATTCTGAATTAACCTTCAATATCGACAGGAAGAAAGAAAACAGGACCTCAAAAGAATAGTGAAATTGAAAGAAACAGTAATAGGGGTGGGGTGGGGTAGGGTGGGATGGGGTGGGGTAAGGTAAGATGGGGTGGGGTAGAGTGGGATGGAGGTGCTTAGTGGCAATGCTCCAAATTGAACGAGTCAGAATTAAGTCAACGTCCCTTCCTACACTTTCGCACAGGACCCCTTTTCCTTCTCCAAAAAACAGACAATAAATAGTGAGCTGAAAATTGGACCTGCCTATAGCACAACTTGGTAGAACAGTCGCTCTGCATTCATTAGCAGACCAAATAAAGAAACAATGGCTAGGAAAATATAACCGACCAAATAATGCCACTCACTTTCGCAATAACCAAATCGTATTTCAAATGTCTGCACCCATTATTCAGCAAATTATTCTCAACCACTTTCAAGTGATATAATGTCAGACAGCCAAACCTCCCTCCCTCCTCTCTTTCGGTTAAAAACTAAATCCTTACCGATAAGGTAGAAGCAAACCACCTCCTAGCACTGTTTGTTACCATTTAAGAGTCATCCTTCATTCTTTCAATCGGAAAGCACTTCTCATTCATTCGTAAACTATTCAAATGACAACTTTAAAGTTCTTCAGTCTAGTCCTCAGTTTCTTCACGTTGTCTGCATAAAAAACGAATGAAAACTCTCTTCATCGAATCAAAAAATTTCAAAAAAGCGATCACAACTCTCTACTCTTTCCATTCCTTTCTCAGGCCTCCACTAAGATGAATTAGACACGAAAAAAATTTCCCAGGAGCAAATGAATATTCCCGAATAATATACATCGACTAAAACTTACATAACAAAATGCTAGCTATGACCACCAATTATTAACTTGGAAAATGTTGCAATCACCTTCCATTCAAATGCTAACAATTGCATAAATTATCTACTTCTCCTAATATCCACTTAGCTATACAAAATACCTGCCAATTACCGCAACCTCCTATTTCCTCTTGCAAGTTTGGCCCACCTACAAAGAAGCTTGGCTCAATATAGCAGCCAATTAACCAATCACTCACAAGAAAATCTTAAGCTAAAGCGAAAAAAAAGACCGCTAATAGCACAATACCTACCAATTTGTTGCATTTCACTATTATTCTCGAAAGTTTCGCCTCGTGCTCTCAGCAATGTTGTCAAATTGATGCCCGAATATTCGAGTGGTGAAACATCGAATGCTTTCCTATACCATTCAATTGCTTTATCCAAAGACTCTCGATCTTCGTAATTACTGTTGATGAATTTATCTTTGTAAATACGTCCTGCAAGACAAACCACATCCGGTGATACAGTGCCATCCGTATTATCCGATATTATCTGCAGTACTGTTTCCAATGCACGATCACGATCGCCTTCCTTGTTCCGTCTGAAAGAAGAAAAAATCATTTACCTTTCAGTTATTTACTTAGCCCATAAATACCTATGTCCACCGATCAACTGCCGAAAGCGTTTTAGTAATGCGCATAGTTGCCCATCTCATCAACCAAAGTTCAACTTAACAGTTCCCTCTAAATTTCACTAGCTCTTTATTCCAAAACAGTAACCGCGCAAATAACCCCTCCCCCTTCCCGGCAGAACGCTTATATTCCATTATCGACCATCATTTGTAACCGATGTGAAATGCAAAAAAATCCTGCATTGCGATAGCCACCACAAAACAGCTGGAAAAACCTCAAAGCATTCGACTGGCTGCCCTCAGCCATCAAAAGGCTTTATGCGCACTTACCTGGTGGTCTTCAGCTACCGAATGCTGTCTCAATACTCGCTTGGTGGTCTTTGAAACGCAAATGGCATGCGTCTCACGACCAGCTCAAACCTATCGAATATTTTACAACTTAATCGCTTATCTGATAGCTCGTTATCCGCTTATCCCTCTTAATAAACTTTACCGACCTGACAAATAACTTTACCCACCTAACCAATATTCAGTAATCCATTTCTAATAAAAACTTCTCAATGAAAAATCAATAAGCACAAAAAAAGAAATAACCTGTTAAGTGCGAAAGCATATAGGAAGCGTACAGCTTGTGCGTTCACAATGGAGCAATTTTCAATTCGACTCAGGTCATCGATGAGACTGATCATTGCATCGTAGTTCTGATTATCCCTTCAAAAACTTATGCTACAAACGAATGTAATGTCTTGCAAACACCTATCAGTCATGCATATTATTTAGATTACTAGTTTTCGTGACCGGATTGACATTCCTGACCGGATGTTTTCTCTTTCTTCGTGACCGGATTGACTTCCGCGGCCGGAACGTCAGCCCCTGTCTTCAAGCAAAGCAACCTGAACGGATCTCCACCTCTTTACTCCCCCTTCCTCTTACAACTTCTCTCAATTTTTGTAATAGCACAATAAGAAACCGAATCCTAAACCGATAAATATTTGAATCACTAATATTCTAATATACATAGAAGTTAAAATCAAGACAAAATCTAATAAATTTTGTATCTTGAACACTCTACTTTGCTTTCCCATAAAAAGCCTATTAAAAAATCCTCCCTTATGTTCCGTACTTAAGTCCAATATTTTCTTCACTAAAAAGAAACTTCCCCTGTCAAACTTATTCCACATAATATGCCTTCAACTGAATATAAGAAAAAATAACACAAAAGGTGATAAAGTGATAGGGTTTTTCTTTTTGTAATTATGACATCGCTTCCTCAACTAGTTTTCCTATGCTTTTTCCCCACTTCTTCCGTGACTTCCCCCTTCTCCTTCCCGAACAACCTTGGCATCTCGCTTAACTTCAACTCAGGCAAAGGATTCACGAGTAACAAACGAAGTACTAACCTATAGCTGAGCATGAACTGATAAAGTGTATCAACAGAAAGTACATCCGGGTTATCTAATCGATGCCTCATCTTATCTAGGAATCTATTTGCTTCGGCAACATCCTCGGTCTCCCTCGCTTTGCGAAGATCCGAAAGGAATTTCTCGCGTGAATGTGCCGACGCTTCGATCTGTACGCTCTTCAGTGCTTGCCTCATACGTGATCGGAACGAGATCAATCGTCCACTCTTCAGGTAGGGCTGAATCTGAACTCATACTCACATCAACTGTTCTCAAACATTCAGAAAGGTGGCGCTTATGGGTTAATGCAATCAAACCCCTCCCCTCTTCCTATTAGATTCACCTCAACTCCAGGAAGAACGAACTTCCAGCCCTAATCCATATTTTGATGCACCATAAAAATATAAAAATCAATTATTTTTAAAAGGACCTGATATGATTTAAAAACCAATCGACTAGAAACGATTAAATCTCAAGTTTTTATTATTATTATTAAATCTCAAGTCAAAATTATTATAAGCGCATCTATCGAACTTTTCAAAAAAAAAAACTTATTGCTATCGTCAGTAAAACGTTCAAGAAGGTGGCACTAAATAAACCAACGTCACAAGCAACGAATATGAAAAAAGAAAACATAGAACTGAAAAAAAAGAAACTATAACGTTATCAGCAAACACAACACTACGTTATTGCTTATCATATCATTTCAACCCTCCTCACAGTGGTGTTAATGGGTTTGGTTCACTCAACCCTCCACGCTTGTTTCCACAACTTCATCAATTACTATGAAACAGTAATGCAGCAATCTGTAATCAAATCAAAACATTCCGAAGCAATGAGGACAGGTTTCTGACCTAGCCCTCTCTCTCTCCTTCTACTTACTCGTCTTGCGGACTGCTTAGCCCGCCCATGAAAAAACCGGGAGCGTATCTCCATTTACCTTCCCTGACAAGGGCGAAAAAACTCCTCCTTCGATGTGGTTGAGTCACTCAGTTGACCTACGGGCTAACGAATATATATATATATATATATACATAAACGATCATATAATCTACATATAATCTACATATAATCCAGTCGATCAAAATCCAATCGATATAATCTACAAACGAACCCTTAAAGCTTTAACAAGCAATTCGGAGGTTTCATCGGTGAAATGCGTTAGAATGATATTATATGATTGACCCATCGATTCTCGAACACCAATGTGATAGCAAAGACTCGGTTGTTGTTGTGTTATCGAGACATCCACCAATGCAACATCCGCGTTGTAGAAAACATCCAACGCATTCGTCTCACCGAAATCCAGTCGATCAAAATCCAAACGCTATAATAAACGGCCTATACAACTTAATTACCGACCATTCAGCCATCAACAAAGCTCAACTATATAACTTTAATAGCCCTTAAATATAGCAACGTTTAAAAAATAACATTTCTCAATGAAAAAACCTTATTACGATAATATTCAACTTCGTGCAGTTCTACTTGTGCAAAATTTACAAATCTTTTTATAACTAAATACCTCCCCCCCCNCCCCCCCCCCCCCCCCCCCCTCTAAGCATTCCTCCACTTAGCCCTTTTACCCATTCACAACTAATCAGCGAAATCCATCACCATCTTTTCCCTTCAGGAACTAAATGAAATAAATCCAGAACAATACTATGTCCAGAAATCTATTTTTTTAGTCACACAGAGATCAAGCCAATGTGGAATTTTTTTGCTTGTCTATGTGCACGTACACAGACTGCATCGACTCACTTTTCAACCATTGCTGCTCTATCTCTGAAAGTCAATAACTTCGTTTCCTATACACGTTGAAGTTAAGCACAATATTCTTTCCGATCAAAATTTTAGTGCTCCACATTCAAGGGAACATTTCCTCTCATTTCAGTTATTACCACACACGATGTTCGCATCATTCATAGTCCCAATTATTATTTAAGAAACTTAGAATTAATTTTGCATATCCTTCATTTTCAATGCAAAATTATTCATCTAAAGCCACATGATTTGCATTTAAAAAATTTGTGTGCTTCATTTATAGCGTTTATTCTTTTATTCGTCACCACTTCTGTATCAATAAACTCATTAAGCTTCATAAAAAAATCTGACCAAAACTTGAACTTCATCAAATAGAAGCTTAAAGCTTTACGACACAATCGCTTCAGCTATTCACCAAACACTGCTAACCTTGCAAAAAATCGATGAAAACATTTTGCTAGCATATACCTGTTAATTAAGAAAACAGATAGGACCCAAGACCCACTTATTCGCTAATGACTTCAAGTCTACTTCGAATTGTTCAACATTTAGTAATTAATACCATTTTAATCAATAATACACTCTATCGTTCCAATACTTATTAATATCATCCAACTATCTGAATCGTCTAAATGACGATCACTTCACAATTTATACAATTTCCCTAATAAAAAAAAGGAAATTTAATTTTAAATTCACTAACAGTTAGATTAACGTTTAAAGAGTCGGCCACTTTTTGCACATCGTTGCATGCCATCTCACGCACTCGTAAATTCTTCGCTGCTTTTTGATCGATTATTAAAACAATCTAAAAGAAAACAATATCATATTATTTAAATAAACCTGTGCACAGGTGCACATCTTAATTAACCTAATAGATATTTTTAATGTTGACCATAGTAAATCAATAATATGAACCAAGGCTTGAATGCTCCATTCGAGTTGCGAATCCCCTGTCCTCCCCTTTACTGTGACTTTGTGAGAGGGCTAAATAGCAGCTACTCTATAGTTTCTCTTCTTAGTGGCAAGCGTTACACGCTTTGAATAACTGAATCGACAAAAAATGTGCAATATAAAATTGAAGCACTAAAGCGAAACTGCACAGCAGTGAAAAAAAACAATTAAGAAATAATAGGGTCTAAAAGTGGGAGGAGAGGGGAGGAGGGAAAGAAGGATGAGAAGGAAAGTGGTAAAACAAAGGTTTAAAAAAAACTGATGGGAAATCGAGTGCAACTTTTTTTTAAAGGAAAAAGAGTTCAATGCATTACAGAAATCGAAAATGTCAACGTCTCAACTCTCACATATAAAAACCTTTAACAATAATCACCAAATGGATGTGGGAAATATTCATGGGAAAAACTTTTACCCATATCACATTATGGGCATAAAAAATAATCTACTTCCGATATCTGGAGCCTGGAGCCTAAAATCCGGAGCCCAAGATACGAATAGAGCGTGGGCTCCTGGAACTAAATGACCCTTGGAGTCGGGAATCTGGAACCTAAAAACCTGCCACAAATGCTCAACACTAATCATCAACGGCACAACTTTGGAGTAAACATATCAGAGAGCAGCTTTCCATCGGCACATTATTCTATGCGGAATTGTATACTCCAGTACTACTGCATTTACTATAATATTCCATACCACACAAGTTGCAAGCCCATATAGCACAATGAGTGAAATAAGGGATATATCAACGATAGAAAACTAGTATCTATCGTTATAGCTTGTACCTTCTCTCTGTCCCTCTCTCTTTCTTGCAACTAAAGATACCGTAAACTTTATTATTTTAGTAGAAAATGTGGAATGAGCAGTGTACCGTAATAAAAAATACCGTAATAAAAAATCTACCTGAAGCTTTCGAAAGCAATGTCCAGGGCATGAGGAAGTTGTTTTCTCGGGAGGAATCGGTGAACTGACGGTTGTTGTTGGAACACGAGAGAGTGCGCTCGAAGGAGCGCAACGTGGTGGCAATGGTATTGGACACACGTCCATGCTCGAATATTCAGCCATTATCAAATGCCCTCATCGCAGCTTTAAACACCAACAACTCACTAATATACACTTCGACTCCAGCTCCGTTATGTTCACCACCAATATTCAGGTGTGCTACACCTAAAAAAAAACCAATAATTATTTAATTAAACTTCAAATAGGTACCTCGCGCTCCTATTATAGTTTAGGAGCAATAATGCCCATGATTGATTAGAGTGTACGAAATCGAAACTATAGAAATGCCACGTAAATGTGGTTCGAGAAAGACTATAGACAAATGAAGTACGCGAAGAAGGCATAACGATGCCATTGGTTCACTACCTGTGAGATACCTATATATACTTACCTGTTCGCTTTCATCTTATCGTAGGCTAAATAAATCAACGTTGAAAATTTCAACTCGAACGGATGAAAAGGTAGCAAGAGGTTGAACAATATTGAGAGGAAATAAACTTTGTTCACTAAATTAAATGCATGTTTTTTCACCATCCTATACTATGATGGAATTGATCGTTGCATAAACTCCAACTAAAAAAAAGGAAATTCTTTCGAATTTGAACCAACCGATTACATCACAAAATTTACGTATAAAAAATAGTTAAATGCTTCTGTAATATGAAAATTTCTTTCAGCTTCGAAAAAAAAGAAAAAAAAATACATTTTTTCTCCAAAAAAACATCAAAGGGTATAAATGGAAATTCTTTAAATGATAGGTAGAATAATCAATGATCATAATCGCTAAATATTTGATCCATCGATGATCGAAACCCATCCGGATGGTAATTCCCAATAAATTTTATGTTTTATGCAAATAAATTTTATGCAAATTTTTTGGATCACCTCATCGACTTTCTTGAACAAATCACAGTTCCCCTCGAATAGCTAGCTACCTGTTTCGCTTTTGTCAGTGGTTGATATGAGTCGATCAAAAAAAAGAGAGCAACTTGTCCATTAACTAACCTAACTTAACAATAAGCAACTTTTATGATGTAATAAAAGGAACAATTAATTATTATAATATTGATAATAAAAATTTGATTTATAAAATTAATTACATTCGGTTGCTCTAATTTGAACTTTTTTTTTTCCTCAGATTTATCACCTTTCAAATATTTAAAAAAAGAATTATTTCTATGATTTAAAAAAAAGAAAGAATGAAAACAAAACATAACAAAGAAGTATCAANTAAATAAATAAATAAAAATAAACAAATCAAACAAGTACAAAATGTGCATTTTTGAATGAAGAGATAGATGGCGATTATTCAGCTGGAAAATTTCACGATAATTTTTCGAATGTTTTTATTAGAAATTTTTATGAAAAATTTGATTTTAAAGGAATATTGAAACTAATGTTTCATTGTGTGAAATTCTAATAAAATCAAATTAAAACGAAGAAAAAAAAACCACAATGACATTGAAAAAAAACCTCTCCCTCCCCTCTTCCACCTGGGTTCACCTTTTCTTGACATTGAAAAAACCACAATTTTAGCAATTAAAACGAAATTCTATCGTTTAAAAGGTTCGATTACCTGTTTCATCTGGATACAGTCTAATTGATAGTGTTATCTCTGATGGAAATCAAAGTAGATCGCATATTTAATGAAACCGAAAAGCAAACAATCTTAATAAATTCTATAAAAGAATCTAATTATTAAAAAAAACAATAACAATATAAAATATAAAAATATAAAATATATAATAGAAATATTATAAATTGCGACATCATCGATTCGATTGAATTGTTTGTAAATACTAGATTCATAAGAGATCAAAGATCATAACGATAGTACTGTATGAGATAAACAGTGCATCAATAATCACTACATAACAATACATAAACAATGATACGAATACATCAGGAGAGAGCTAATTGAATGGATGTTAATATATCGGATCAAGCCCTATGTTCATCTATCGATCAAATCATTTCGCCTTTTTTTGCTATTTGGATGAAAGTGAATAGCTTATGCAAGATCTAGGTTTTCTTTTCTTGAGGGTTATAAATAATATAAATAAATATAAATATAAATGTAAATGTAAATATAAATTAAATATAAATATAAATATAAATATGAATATAAATATTAATATTAGTATTAATATTAATATTAATATGAATATAAATAAAAATATAAATAATATGAATATAAATAAACAAATATGTTCATATTTATAGGCGATTTATAGTGCATGATTTTGCACAGAAACTCAAAAAGGTTACAGTAGATCAATAAATCTAACATCAACTTAAGACGTGAATGGAATTATGGGATTAAAATTTACTGAGTTTGCTGTTAAATCTAACGTAGAAATGATAATGTTACTGTATGGTGGGATACTGCAGGTAAGGTGCTGCTTGATGAGGTACTGTAGACAATTTACCGCTTGATGGAATAGAGAAAGGTAAATCGCGGCTTGGTGAGATACTGTAGACGGGTTATTATTTGATGGGAAACGATAGAGAATTGATCATTTTGAGACAGTTGATCCATACGGTGTTTGTTAGTAGTGTTGAATTCAATGACATAACTCGAAATTTCCCTCTCATTGCTATAAAATTAAATAAAGCTGAATATTTTATCGTACTCTTATCACTCTCTAATATTCAATGATGCATATTTCCGATTCGATTGTTTTCTTTATACATCGAATCTCTTAAACCGCATTATATCATCTTCTGCAATTGAAATCTTTAAATGCATTCGAATTTTGAGTAGAAATTCTCTAAATATAAGTGCGTGAAATTTGAATAATTTTTTTCCGCAGTGAATTTGAATAATGAAAAAAATCGCTTAATTAATAAAAAATTTACATAATAGAAATAATTTAGAAGAATGAAGTAATATTTAAGGTTCAAAAATTTTTTTGATATTTATTGGTTCGTTTATCATTGCTTGAGGATGGGCGAAAAATCACATATGCAAGGTGATATTTTTTTAATTCATTTATTTTTTTAATGAAACGTTTTCATTTTTTTAATACTATTATTATTAATGTTAATTCAATCGAAATAGTGAATGACAACGTAAGCTTCAGCCAAACGTTTGGAAAGGTGATTTACGTTCACTGAATGGGCATCGATAAAGGTGAACAACTTGCGTAATGAATTTTAATTAAACTCGCGTATAAATTTGCATAAAAGTTTATTGTTGTGACTAACGGCGGCTACATAAAGGGGATCGAGTCTAGGGCAGGGGCAGAGCTGACAACCGTCTGTCACTGCCGATATACAAGAGCATCACCGAGACATCCAAACGAGCCGAGGCCAGGATCGCATTGACTATCGCCCGGAGCCGCACAGGAGCACATAAGTCCATCAATAACATTATATGAAGAACAATAAATATGTCCACTGCAGTGTTAGATCACAAGTTAATATCTACGATTGGCTCTTCAGTTGCATAGCCGACATTTATGCTTAGTGGTTCATCTTTGCAGGTACAACAAGAGGTTCCTTAATATTTGATTGGCCGCTTAATCAGTTGAGTAAGAGCCCGAGCAAAAGCTTAGCCAAATAAGCAAATTTTCTCTTTATGGGGATAGCGCTATTTCAATATGCAAAAAAGTGGCTCATTTACATATAGCGATAATTTATTGATGTGTAAATGTTAAATAATCTGTCCTTTATGGAATATTCAATCATAGCTTTGATGAAATTAAAAGGACTCCGAGTACCAGCCATGGATAACTTCAATTGAATATATGAAAAAAAACATATATAAAAACATAGAGAAACACATAATGTGCTCTCCTCGAATGTTGATCGACAATATAGATTCTTAACTAAAAAAAAAAAACTCTTTTTGTAGGGTCGAGTTAAGCAAAATTTTATGTCAAATATTTTGCCTTAATTATGCAAAATTATCTATGAAACTATTCAAAGCAGACAGGTGGCAGACCAATAAAACAGTTGCTATTTACTTATCTATTAATTTAATTAATTAATTAATTAATTAATTAATTAACTTATTCGACTTTATAGAATCTTCATGGGAATTATCGCAAAGGAAGAGATCATTGGTTTGCATATTCTTATTGCTTTAAAATTAAAAAAAAAAAATTTAAAAAAAACAACTGTTTTCTGAAATACATCGTAAACTCGACTCAAGCATTCTGAAATTTCTCGATTGAAAAATTCATCTTTCTTATATCATTTAGTGATGTAATCCTTCTAAAGATTTGGCTAATTTATACGAATCCACATATTACAGTTGATATTCCATCATGAAATTGTCGATTTATACATCGATTAGAAGCCTACAAATTGCAATAAACCCTCAAACCTCTTTTAAAAAAATTTATAAATACTGGGCTTATAATTGATGGTTTACTGTATATTGCTTAGATATTAATTTTTGTATTGACTTGTGCTGCAATATATCATCATGTTTAAGCAGTAACATCGCCTAAACGACGATTGCATTGAGATAAAAATGTAACTCTGAACCTTTAAATTTGTCAACGTCGAGCATAAAATGCATCTATGCTTATCGTTGCTAATGATTTGAATAAATAAATGAATAATAAATAAATAAACAAACAAATGAATAAACAGATAAATAAATAAATAAATAAATAAATAAATAAATAAATAAATAAATAAATAAATAAATAAATAAATAAATAAATAAATAAAATATTTTGCTTTAACTCTATGCTAATATGGAAATTTGAGAAGATGAGCATAAACGTTCTGATATAGGAAATAGCAAAAGCTAAAAATTGATGTGTTATTCAGTAATATATTGAAAGTAATTACCTCTTAAGTTGATCGACTCATATGCAAATTTAGTTCCCGTCATCGAAAAAAAAACGCTAAAATATCAAGTCAGGGATCAATCTCAAAGCCGAAATCCATAATTAAATTTTGAGTATCTAATCAAATCATTTCCCTTCGTTGATATTTCGATCATTTAACTGCTATTTGAGATCGTCCGTCAATTCCTGCAATATTATTGAGAAAGAAGAACGGAAAAAAAGCGAATAAAAACTTCGAACTTTTTTCTCAATTTTATTTCTTTTCTATTTCTCAATTAATCAAAAAAAAAAAATGTAACATATCGTGAATCCTTCATAGTAATGCAAATAAAATATAAAAAAAT
Source organism: Baylisascaris schroederi (assembly GCA_006503575.1). Taxonomy (NCBI): domain Eukaryota; kingdom Metazoa; phylum Nematoda; class Chromadorea; order Rhabditida; family Ascarididae; genus Baylisascaris; species Baylisascaris schroederi. The sequence goes on from QEWY01001877.1 coordinate 1,113,664, forward strand.
TTTTTGGGTGTTCTTTGCGCGCAATTTATATCGCTCGTTTGGTTGAATTTATTTCTTCTCAAAAAGTAGAGTAGTAGAGGAAAACGAATAGAGAATAGTTGAGAATATGAATAGTATAGAATAGAAATTAAGAATACTATAGAACAGGAATAGAATAGAGTAGGAATAGAAAATAGTGGAGAATTTTTATTTATTTATTTATTTATTTCAATGAACAGAGCATTCATTACGAATAAATTTCCCTTTATACCGCTTCCACCTGCTCCGGCCCCTCTGGTCCACTTGGCTATTCTGGCCCTTAGGTCGGCCTCTCCTTCTTGCAGGTCGGGCTTAAGCTCGTTTCCTGTCCGTCGGATGCTGACACCGCTGTTCCGATTCACCGTCGTTCCTCCTATGACTGTAGGGACTTGTTCCGCCACCCTTGTACCGTCGGCTGAGCGGAGTCAACAATTGCGGTCGGAGCTTCACAACCGACCGCGCGGTAGACAAGGCAAGACGATGAACGATAGTGGAGAATATGTACCATAAATTACTATTCGTTTTATTCTCCAATACTGCAAATAAATATGAAAGAATCGATCCACTTGTTAGAGTTATTAAAGCGTCGAATTGTAGTTGCTTTCTGCTGAAGGAAGAAAAGGTCAAGAGGTCAGCGAGACAAGTGAAGTTATTAAAGATGCAATCACTAATGAAGGATATGTAAAGTTGGTTGGAATTATTTACTTTAATTACTCGACATTTAAATCCTCTCGTATTATCAGCGTTGTGAGAAATATCAACATCAAATATTTTATGGAAATTTTAATGAATTTTATGAAAACTTATGAATATTTTATAAAAATTTATGTAAATTTTTTAGGAAATTTTGGAATCTTTCAAACTTGGTGGCGTTAAATTTGAATATTTTTAAGTATGATGGTAGTAAATTTTAACATTTTTAAATATGATAAAATTTCGAAAACCAATAATAGAGGACGAACCCGCGACATCTCGCTTACCGGGCAAGTGCTCTACCAGTTAGCTACCGCGGACATTCCCACATCTCAACAACCTTGTGTTATGAACACCCGTCAGTTCATGTGCGCATGAAAGTATCGCAAATATCATTGTGAAAAAATTTTAATGATTGCTATTACTGATATTATCGATTTAATTGGCATTAAAAGATTATATAAAACATCAATAAACTATGTTAATTCGTTGAAAAATTATTTTTCATAGAAAATTTTTGAAAATTTTTCCCATGAAAATAAATTTGAGTTTTTCTTTGGAATTTTCAATACAACATTCAAATTATCACCAAAAAAAAAATCATTCTCTAAATGCATAAACTCTAATACTGTATTCATGAGATTAATGGACCATACATGAGCGTCACAATACTTTGTCGATTGCCTGCAGTTACGATAAGTCATCATCAAGATCATCAATTATCAGGTAAAATTAAAACTTACCTGCATGAATGGGTATCTATGATAAGCGACCAAATAAATTATATCAATAACAACGATATATCTACCTGTAAGCAAATATATTTAAGGCGAATCGAAGGTATGAAGGTGAAGATCGAGCCGGATAACGTTTGGGTTTGTTCGAATGAGGAGATGATTGTCGAACATGAAATCACCAACGAAAACACATTTCCTATCGCTTTTCGTGTTAGTTAACGAATTTTATTTTTTGCGATTAATTAGTGATCTAAATTGAAAACGTTTTCTAATAAAAATTTTTATTACTGCTTAAATTCTTGATCGATCAATAATAATCAATTGATTAGCGATCAATTGATCGAATATTATCGATCGATTATCGATTTAACTAGTGATAAGGTTACTATCTCTTTGTCAAGTTCACTGAATATAGTGGAAAGTTTGAGAAAATTACATGCATATGCACTAAAAAAAAATTCGTTATGAGTGGATGATAGGCTGTAATAGAGGACAGCGCAGCTTATCGTTTAACTTTTATTTTTCAATATTATGCAAAAAAAAAAAAACCAAACCACCAAAGATTGAACAAATATTTTCACTATATACCATCTCCACAATATGCTTTTGGCGAAATAATTTGCAAACATTGCATAAAAATAGAAAAACCTCAATCTCTACTAAAACAATCTGACAGAGTTCTTCAAACATCTACAGTTTCTAGATTGTTGCATCATTGATTATGAAAGGAAGGTATACTAAATGATTAAGGAAAAAAGGGCATATTGAGTGGGTTTCTTTTTATGCAAAAAGGTAAGTAAAGATATGCTCTGTTATCTTGTCATTTGGAATTTCCATCGGTCAAGATTAATTATAGGTAAAAGTAACGAATCGAAATCGTTTTCGAGTGAACAGAATCAGTGGTACCATTCCGGCGAAGGGGAATATCATACTCCAGGTTATTTAATCGGATCCCCTATCATACCTATTTGATCCACCTAGCTATTTAAATTTCAATATTTATCCCCTCCTCATCTAAGCCGTTTATGCTAAACTTAGAAAAGAAATTTAGAGAAAAACTATGGAAATTACTATCCAAGCATTTTTTTAAATTAAGACGACGTATTACAAAATTAAATTCACTCGTAAATTTCATTCTAATTTACTATTTATCACTAATGCACTAGCCTACATATCGATGAAAGAGAGGGTAGTAAGGATATGGATGGATATGATTAGCAAGGCAACCTCTACCAAAAAAAAACTGACAAAATTCTTTAAACTTTTACAAATCCCAAATTAAAAATAGTAGGATATTATTCATATTTCTGGCTATACATTCGAATATATTTTCAATCAATTTATCTCTGGTGGAGAGTACCAATTCTGAGGGATGACTCATTCCGTGATTCCCCGTATCCATTGGTCCTTCTCTTGCTGGGGAGGAGAGAGGGCGGGGATGGGGGGAACAGTCTAGGTGAAAATGCTTGAATATCGAGTCTGTTGCATACTAGAATTTAGATACGTCGATTAAAAGGCGATCCAAAGAGCGATCGCTTTGATATTGAAATTCTTCCATACGACGAGGATTTAATAACACAAGACAAGTTCGTTTATAATTCTTGACTATTAAAAAGTGGATTATTTCTTAGCTTCATTCGAAAAGAAATAGTTGGGAAGGGGAAGGGACGAGGAAGGAGCGGAAGGAAGGGAGAAGAGGGGAGGGGGAGGGGAGAGAGAGGGAGGAGATGATGACTAGCATCTCTTAAGAAAATATGACAGTATTCGTTGATGGGGATCTCAAATATCCGGTCATAATTCCACAACGAATAGGTAGAATTTAATTTCAGAGTGTTAAAAAATGATTTCATATCAGTTGTATTGAATACAAATTGCATAATGGGAAATGTCGACTTTCATCAACATGTAAGACGAATGATGCAAAGAACCTTTGGATTTGATTACTGATAATTGATAAGAATGATAACAACTGATAATAGGGAATCTAATCATTTAATCATCGATTTCCCTTTGGTGGACATCGAGATGCATGCAATTTTGTAGACGTACAACGAACGTACAAAGTATACCGATCCAGAACCGAATACAATGGTTTTTTACTCTTGGTTATATACCAATCGTTAGCAGTATTCGGTGAGGTTTTTTTTATTTTCATTCATAAACCAAAGGGTTTTCAAAAAATATTTTCTTTTTCTTTAAATCTCTTTAAATTATAAACAAAAAATAGGAAGACGGCTTCTCTTTAAAAACTTCAATAATGAGGAAGACGGCTTCAATAATCACTTTAAAAAATCTGAAGTCGCTTTTTCTTCACTGGAAAGAAATATTTCTTTATTAACAGCGTCTCATATAAAATTCACCAATTTAATAGTGGTACTCACTAGAGTAAGACAATTGAAGTGCTACTTAGTCACGAAAATCGCGCACTCATACTAAAACACCCAACTTCTTAACAATGACTTCAAGCTCATTCATCTCATTCTATTTTACTCGAGAATTTTTTGCTCGAACTAAATTCATCTAATTTCACGACCATTTTTTTGAATAATTACTAGCAGTTAGATTTGGAAAGTAGAAAAACTGAAGAGGAAAAAATCTGAAGTAAAGCGAAGGTTTAGATCGAAAGTTCTCGACATAGCCACTTAACCGAATTAACAATGATGAAGCAACTTCAGATATCGGCAAAGTCCACCATGGGACGCAGTATTCGCCAAACTCAACAATCCTCAAAACCTAAAAATTTCTGCAAAGTTGGCATCCGCTTGCAACGAAGTTGGCATCACAAATGCCGTCAAGGTAGTAAATTAAAAATATTTTGGACTCTTCAGATTTTCCTCCCCCATCCGGCAGGCGTGAAGCGTAAATTCCGGATTTTTCAGCAAGCAATACTTAATAAGAAGGCAAATAAACATCGAAAAGAAGTGAAAACATTATGGAAAAACATTGGAATGAATAAAAACAGTGGTTGAAAACTAAAGTCAAAAATTCAATAGGCGAATGGAAGAAAAATACACTGATGGAGCAAAATTTTAGGCGCCTACTTCTTGAATGAAAAACATTCTTCGCAACGCCAGCTGCGTGAGAAGTGATCCTTGGAAGATTGCCAACTTCGAGTTTTTACATCTGCCGAGAATTTCCAGCCAAATGCAACGTTTCGCATAAAATCGATTTAAAAAAAAACTTTTTTCGGCTTGCAATTTCAAGAAAAATTTCGTCATTGAACGAAATTATAGCTTATGATGTCAATCAGTAGCAGGCGGCTATGGAGTTGACTCCGAAAAGTTGATTTCTTAATCGACTCTGGAGTCAACTCTAAGCGCACAAGGAATGGCAATCAAAGAAATAACTCGTCAAGTTAGAGCCGTTTGATTTTCTCGCAATCGTTGATCACTCATATCAACAAAAATATCGACATTGAAGAAACCCTTTCCAATATAACTTAGCTACAATGTCAATATTAAACGAGAAATTCCTTTCAGGATAATCTCACACTTAACGAGTTTATTATGCTCGATGCAGCATTCTGGGATATTCAAAATTCCACCTCAACCACTTAATTCACCATATTTTAAATATATTGTGCTATTAAATGCAAATGAATAAGACTTTTCAATATTCCCGGTTAATTTAAATAATTTAACCAAAATAAATTGAAAGATATACCACAATAGCAAATACCTATCCTAATTTCCTTATCAAGTAGTAAATGTTGTTGATTTCATATAAAACTTCAAACTTTTTTTCAGCTATAAAGCTGAAAAAGTTGAAAACAACTTAGGCAATCTACTCATTGTTCCATCAACTATGATAGAAAATTAATTATCTGTAAAAATATTCTGTACTCTCTTCATTTTGAATCATCACTCTGCTGCAATCCCTTTAAATGTTATTCAATATTTTCTCATATCTCTTATATAATCAATAACGATGTTTATATTGTTCATAAAAATTTCTCCCTCTCTCTATTATATCCCAAATATTAGGGTTATTCAACAATAACTCCAAACAGATAGTTACTGGAATAATAGAAACAAGTGTGTTCTATTATTAAGTAAGTACCACATAAACACGAATATAAAAAACTGAATTTACAAACTAAAGGCTTTCCATAGATGTCAAAAAAACTTTCAATTTTTGAACTTCAAAAATAAGACAACTTTATAGATGACAGTTAAATGAAAATGTATGAATAAAATAACTCAAAAAATCAGGAAAACCACATTGCAGTCGTAATGATTGAAAGCATCACGAAACAAAAACAAACAAACAATAGTAAGTTTACATTCAACAAGGCAATGGTGATCGAGTTGGGATTCACTTCAATCATAACGATATCTTCCCTCCCTACTTCAAAAACCCAATTTTTGGGTAAGTATAGGTAATCTTCCAGGATACCTTTTTCGTTGTAATCCCTGTAATCCCAAATCAACGCAAATCCACCTCCTCAAACATCACCTGTTGTATCATTCCTCTCGCGTCATCGTAACGTACCTCACCTGCTCTCGTCCCTCCTATCTTTACGATCTCTATCTTTGTCGCGTTCCCTGTCTCTATCCCGACGATCTCCACGATCTATAAAACGCAGCCAAATTACCTTGTGCATGGTTGATATAGGATTTGCAATCAGTACCTGATACTTCAAAGCGGGGATGCAATGTATATATCAGTGGCAAGTGTATACTATAAGCACATATGAAACTGTTCGCGAAGGTATCGAAGGTACACTGCAGAGTTCCTCGAGGATGCATATGATTCGTTCAAATAAAATCTTTGCCGTATAGATGGAGAAGGTGCATGACATAAGGAAATTGGGGGATGCTAACAGCTAATACGGCTGCAAGGAGAATATTCAGATCTCAGGAGATTACTCATCCCGATATAAGCCGAAATGTGCTCTAAACATTCGTCGATTTGATCACTGTGGAATATTCATCGTCCTTCTCTAAGAAAAAATATTCCGCATAAACTTCATTCAGCTGGAGGAAATTTCAAAAAAAAAAAAGAAAAAAAAAAGAAACCCAACCTCTGTCACGATAATCGGGAGATCGATTCCTTTTGGTCCTTTCGCGATCCCTTTCTGCTTCTCTGTTGCGATCACGTTCTTTCTCTTTCTCTCTTTCACGTTCCCGTTCTCTTTCTCGATCGCGTTCTCTCTCTCTTTCTTTGTCCCTCTCCTTTTCCCTCTCTCTATCACGATCTCTTATACGATCCGACCCTCGTTCTCTTTCCCGATCGATCGAACGACTACGTCGACGTGAAACCAACTGAAGATACACAAATCAATAACCGAAATTACAAAAAAAAAAAAAAATTCCCCTAACAATTTACATTCCATGCTAATTATGCATCATGATCAATACCATCACGAGTTCATATAAAACCCTCAAAACTACTCTAAACTATTATTGACTGATAAGCTTACTTATTGCTAATTACTTGTCAGTCACCTAAGACATTAATTAATCAAGAAGGTGATTCAAATATTAATTCCACGGCTGTATTCGTTCTACTATCCTGAAATTCTTCTCATCTCAATCCAGAAAGCATATCAAAAAATAAGAATCAGCTAACTCTTGGTCGTTCTTTCTTTCGTATGTTTCGTTCTTCTTCTTCTGAATCAGACGACGATAGTTTGTCCAAATCTTCATCCAATGCGCTGACATATGGCTGCAACTCACCAACCTCCTCCAACGCTTGACGACTCTAAAATATTTACTATTCAAATAACAACCAAAACTTCTAAACAACATAAATAACAACGAGCCTATATTGTACTTACTCGTTTAATTAAAGTATAAACTCGGGAACTTAGCTTCACTGCTATGGGTCCATCTATCGATTAGACTTTCATCCTTCAACCATCACAAATTTGCCCACCAACAATTTTTTTTTTGCAAGCATCTTTACCTGCATAAAAATCAGCTAACAATATGCTGCGACTAAGTATAAGTACTATACTACAAATTTAAAGTAGAAATAAACTAAAAGAATTTTTAATAAAACTGCGCTCCAATGCAATGATCAATAACTGCTTTATATATTGCAAAAAACTTTGAATACAATCGAATATTCACTCCATAATGCCAGTGGATCTCAAAAGGCTTTAGATATGCAAGTTTGTCAACATTAATAAACGAATAAATGATTCAAATCAATCTCATCATTTTACATTTCACTTAAAAGTGCTCAAAACTAAAGTCCACCCTCTCAACAGCTTTTTCTCTTCAAAAACTCAAACCTTTCCCCTTCAGTGCACCTGTTCAGTGACAAAAAATTAAAAATGAACTTTATTAGGGTCCATTAAATGACTCATGATAACCTATAGAGAACTCATTATAGCCCCCCCCCCCCCCCTAGAATTCTTTCGCACAAAATAACTAAAATTTTAGAGAAAGTTTCGTCACTTTAAGTGAACAATATCTGTGCTAAATAATTTAATACTTTCATCCCCACATATGTTCTAAAAAAACTGCTAAGGAAAAAATTTGAATCCTTGTTATAATCGTATCTTAAATTGCGAAGGCTTTCGTCAACTAGCCGGATCAGATGGTCGACTCTTTCCACTCCCCTTCTCTCCCTTCCCTCCGCCCCCCCCCTCCCCCTCCCATTCCCTGATCAATTTTCCGCGGACATCAGGTCAGCACCCTGATAGCCTGCAATCATGATACGAAATGGATCCTCTTTTACAAGTAAATAGAGGCAAAGTAATGACCAATCCCTTAACTATTTATTGAAATAGTTTATATGCGGAAAATTTATCACACAATATCATCGAATTGTCATCAACTCAATTCACAATATTAATATTCATCAACACCTTGACAACTCTTCTTGGAAACATATACTTTATCCCCAGTCGGCTAACCTTAGAGATTCTCCTCTCAATTTATAAAAAAAACATAACTCTTTCTAATTATTGCACAAAATTTTCATAACTACAAGATCAGTTATTCACAGCTTATCTACGCTATGAAGATCAAATGATATAGATAAAGACTTATATTTTATTGTAATATGCATCGATGGAAATGCAGAAAAGACGACAGGAGAGGGAAAGGGGGGAGGGGGAAGGTGGGAAAGAATTAAGACAAATACATACGAAATAGATTTGCGGCTATTGCAAAGAAATTAATTATTAAGATTCAGCAATTTTCGAAAAAAAAAACAAACAAACTTACTTCCATCTTTGTTCATGTAGCGCAGTTTACGATAATCATTATACAACGGCTCAAGATATTTGTAAACTTCAATGGAGCTGAATGTTAGGCGAAGGTACATCGCACCTAATGCTCGAATATATCTGTAATACAGAACTATAATCTATCAAACATCTATGGTACCTGTAATATACCTATAAAATATAGATAATCATTTCAGTAGGAGTGTTAATAGCGAGAAACAGTAAAATTAGCTTACAAACATTTTTATTACGTTTGCGGAGGGGAATGGAAAACGAGGAAGACGGTACAGAAGGCATGAAGACCGGAACCATTATTGATGTTTTCTCAAATTAGGGGACCATCATCTTGATGTATTCCCAAGAAGGAACCTCATTCCCGCAGAATACAAGCAAGAAACGATGAATAAAAAAACTTCCTCGATAGATACATAAATGCAAAACCTCAAACCTAAAGAAAGAACAATTATCCACAATAATTGCTATTTTTGGGCAGAAAACAATGGAAGTGATGACCACTCTTAAATTAGAAAATAATATATAATAATATAAAATAAGATGCAATAATATACAATAACATACAATAATATGAGGATGAGCATAGAGGTGAGA
>QEWY01001877.1:1138447-1202031 GCA_006503575.1 Baylisascaris schroederi
TATTGCTTTTTTAAGTATATCCAACAATTACTATTTTATTGTAATTTGACGTTTTAGTGTTTGTTTATAAATTTTTATGTAAAAATTTTTCATAGTAGAAAAATTCTATGCGAAAATTTCTTATGATCTGGAAATTTTTTTGTGCAACTATTTTAATGCGTGGAAATATTATTGCAGAAATTAGAGATAATAAGAAATGCAGAGAGGTTTATGAAAACTTGACGCTTAAGTTTAATTTCCAAGCTTGAAAAGTTATGCAAGTTGAAGAGAGGAGATGAGAGAACGAAGCTAAAATATGCGAACAATGAAGTTGTCATTAATAATAAAAGTTTAAGCTCAAAGAGGAAGAGGATTTTTGCAACGAATTAGAGCCGTATCAACAAATGAACTTTTTTTTGACTCGTTGAAAAATGGTTATTCAAATTGAAACATAATCGATTACCTAAATTATCAACTCATCATATTGATATATAATGCAATGAAATTATGCACTTTTTTCTTCTGATTTTTTAATGGAAAAAAGTGAAATACAAAATTTTTTTTTCGTTGTTTTCTCTATTAATGTGGATATTTACAAACCATGAATTTCATTCGTCATACCATATAACCTCAAGGAAAACCTCAGGGGTTATTAATTCTCTAGTGGATTTGAGTGAGGAGACAAGTTAAATGAGGGAGAGATTTTATTCGATGCTCTACATATAGAGTTCCTTTATTATTTTCTAATATGGAATAAGTGGGGTGCATTCACCTGACCTGAAGTGAATAAAATTGAAGTGTTTGGGACAATATGTTGGCATAGCCTATCATAACCTGAGAAAGTAGATACTTTCAGCTGGCACAATAACAGCCTATTATCAAACGAATTTCCCGAACGAAGTGTTCTTGGTGGAGGAAGTACCAGTTTTTGCATTGATTGGGTTTGTTCTATTTTCATTGAATTTCACTCGAAACAATGAGATTTACTTCAACTACTAATAACTTTTCAGTGTTAGATAATATAGCTTGAGTTTTAAAAAAAATATTTGAGTGGCTATAATTCTGTTCAAACAGAATAAAACTGTTTAAATATTTCTGTATTAGTATTTCGATGAAATACCATCATAACTAGTGAATTTAATTGAGATTTTATCGCAGATACTTCCCTTGAGGTAACCATTGAGGCAACCAGGCAATGGATTGTCGTTTGGGGCATCGACTTTTCGCTGAAAAAAGCAACTCCTTTAATACGATTGAGGGCTTAGTCTCAGATTTGAAGCAAAAATTGCCTTGAGGCGTCATTTGATTTGTTGAAAAAGAATATCGGATTTGCTATGACTCCATTATGGTGACTAGTATCATCCGTAGAGCATTGTGGAGTTCGATCTCAGAATTTTCCTTTAAAATCTTTTACGGTCCGTTCAGAGTAACAAATAACCCTTCACAGGAAAAGTTCCATCAAAATCTGACAGCTTTGCCCCGAAATGCTTCATGGGTGGTAATTCGAGAGTTATAGGTCTTCGGAAAAATAGAGCTGCTACCACCGGAAGTGATTTGATTCTTTTCCTATTTTTGTGAAGAAAAAAAAGCTAATAAGCCATAAATACAAAAACTTTAATTGTATGGTATTCTTTCACTAGGCCACTGAACAAATACTCCACAATTCTTATTGGTACTCGTCTTATCTTGGGCTGATTCAGCATCATTTTGTTTTATTTACTTGATAAGTTGTTTATTTTACAAACGTTTTGTTGTATTTCGTTTTTTTTTTATCTTGCCTACCGTTTACTAATAGTTTGAAGTGAGAAAATTACCCTGGGAAAGGGGGAATTTCGGGAGGTAAAATAATATGGGAAGAAGTTGATATCATTTTCTAATCTTATATAGGTTCTCAGAAAGTTTTCGTTGAGATTATTTGAAAATTGAGCATAAAATTGGACAATTATTCGAAAAAAAAAATCGTTTCTTAGAATTTTTTAAAGGTGATATTAGACTATTGATTTATTGCTTTCATAAATAGGTTCTCTAGAAATCAATACACTATATACTTGAAAACAACCATAACATTGATGTAAGGTATAACTTTTAACATAACTGAAAGCTCCATTACGATGAGTCTAAAGCTTGATTTTTATCGATGATATTCCAATTGTTTCCGAGTTTATTGAATCATCGGATTTGCGATCGACTAAAGAAAGAGAGCAATAAAACGCCAATGAAGAAATTCACCGTCAACTCTATATTATATTATTAGTGAGATCATTTAATCCCTGCAAACGTCAGTGGTATTACTTTTGTTCTTATTTCAGTGCACTTTCTGGTCTCTTTGGTGCGTTATTTGTTCTTGTACATCGTCAAATTGCCTATTTTCGAGAGCGCAATAAAGTCTTCAAAGCGATCTTTGGTAATAGGTAAGTGGCTTTCGATAACAGGTAAGGGATTTCCGGTAATAGGTGAGGGTTTTCCGCTAGTTGATAATTGATCTCCGGTAATCTTTGGTAATATCTTTTTCGAAAAACTTCAGGACAGAAAACCTCTGTGGCGAGAAATTTCTCATTTCTTAAAAATGCTATTGCAATTCGTTCTTGTGAAATAGTATACATTCAATGCTGTATTGTTATGTGAAATACGACTGTCTCGTTGAATTTTCATTATGATTGTATGAAGGTAATAGTTTGTGTGTGATCCACTCTGGATTTTATCAGAAGTTCGAGCTGAAGCTCGAGCTACAGACAAAAGTTGAGGTGATCCTTCATTCATTCGTACTTCTAGAGAATAATTTTTAGTCATTTTTGCAGCCCTCTAATATTTACATTCTTTATGGCGGCGGTTGTGGGAACGCTCACTTACCCGGAGGGTATTGGCAGGTATTTTGCTGGACAGGTTCGTTCATGGATATTTCTTTTATTGTAAATATGGGTTATTCCTGTCAAAAGTTGATGTGGATGTTAGTTATGTAAAACTTTGCAGACTGCTGAAGAATATCTGCAAAAAAAGTTGTAAAAAAAATTGGATGCGAAGTTTAACCAGGAAGAGAAGAAGATAATGCAAGAGTAGCACTCCTTACCTCTACCCCCTTCCCTCCGCCTTCGCGTACTACCTTAGGAAGCTCGAACGCATTTTTGCTGATAGAAATTTCGCAATCGCTCGCAATCAATTCGTCGAAAAAGCTCAACGGATACCTATTAGGTTTATTTTCTTACCTATTATAAGAAAAATAAAACTCAGAGTGTTCCTCTACCGTCGATTGCATAGAGTTTTTTCTATTTAAATATTGAATATGTTTTCACTCTACCGACATTGATTATTATCAATTGCTGCGTACAGTGCTAAGTGTGGGCTGCTAATAGGTTACTGTATTCAGGGATGTGAAAAGCTACGGTATTTAGGGATGTGAAAAGTTTTTAAAGAAATGAAACTTTAAGTCATCTCCATCTTTTATTGTTTTCGCTTCAATTTTGAACATTTTCTCATTGAAGTTTGGAAAATTCGCTTCCGATTGAGCATTGATTCCAACGTTAGAAATATTTCTTTCCACATTTCTGTTGAAAATTTTTCGAAACAATGATTTGGCAGTTCATATATTTATTGCTAATATCTATTCTTTCTTTGGATTGATTATATTTTATTATTGCGGAAATATTTTTCAGTATTAAAAAATAGAAAATTTTTCATTTTTTCCACTAAAAGTGTAAAAGTTTTCAGCTAACATTTCGTGAGACATTAGCCGATTTTATCTCGAATTGCACATTCTCACAAGCGAATATCACCGAACGTGGCTGTTCATTGAATAGAATGCAACATTGGACAGGTGGCTTACATGGTAATCTTCACGTTCTAACAACACTCTCAACCTATTTTTGCATATATCATTGTTCGATATTTCCCCATCACATGCGCGTATTGTTTAGGAAGTGACTTTCTATTATTGAAATTTTAATCACAAATGGCGTAAAGTCAAATAAATTAAACGGAAGTTCCAGCGAATTATATGAGGTTGACAGCTGCTGGCTAATAATACGATCATCTGTCGCTAAATGTTTTTGTTTCAGGTGAAGATTGAAAACGTGATGAATTGATCGAAGCACTTTAATTTATTTAAATTTTGAATTTAGAATAGCACATTTTGCGTTTTATAGTTTTTGAAATGACTTATTTTGCTCGTTGAATGGATTCGAATCTAAAAATGTTTTATTTTTGGGTGCTGCTGCATATACGGGTGCCGTTACGCATTCACTTTCGATCGCTGTTATAGTATGTGAAACAACTGGTCAATTATGTCCTCTACTACCTGTGTTGGTAATTTTTATATTTGTTTGAAAATTTTTATATCATTTGAAAAATTCTTTTCTGAATATTATTTATTCGACCAATGTCGCATCGTCGCTTCCTTCTTTCCTATAATCGGAGAGGATAATCCATGAGGTTGTATAAGCGTTTTGGAAAAAACGAATATAGAAAGTGTGAAACGCTTAAAATACGTGGTGAAGAGAAATGGCTAAGAAATGTGGACAGCAATGAGAGAAAATTGATCCAAAAAATTGCGCTACTCTTCTAATTAGGTGTTCTTAGAAAACGATTGCCTATAGGCGCTAATATTTTTTAAGTGGGGTTGCAAAAGTTTTTCAAATTTATTTCGATTTCCTCTGTAAATATGCGTTCATTTCATACATGCTCACTTAAAAAACGATTTTCCTCTTTCTAGATGCCATTTGGTTTGCGAATTATGAGGCTTCGAGTCTTTAGATATTTTCACTTGAAAGGTAAAAATTAGAGGTTTATCCGTATAGGACTGATGAGATTTTTTGATGATTAAGCAGGAAATATGGTCACAATTTACCCATATTCATGGGAATTGGTTGTCGATGTTTAAAGAAGATCATTTCTGTTGTCTTTTCCCCATGCGAATGTAATTCATGCTCGTTTTGATTGTATTATGAATCATTTAGAAACGACTTTGGACTATCATTTACGAATGTATATATGGAAGAATGTCAATTTGAGGAAAAAAATTTCAGATCGCTTTAATGATCGGCAATGCGATCAGCAGTTTTTTACAACCGTCGATCTATGAAAGCATTATCAGAATCAAAAATTATCCACATCTCGCTGAATTACCTCCATCACGTGTTAGGTATTATTCTTACCGATATATTTTTCTTGTCATCACATCGTTTGTCTCGTTGATTTTCCATTTTTCTTCTAAGAATGAAAAAATGGTTTTCCGCATAAATTTTGGATTGTCAAATATTATTGAGAATGTAAAATTCACATCTAATGAACCATTATGATATATATATATATATATATATATATATATATATATATATATATATATATTTATATATGAGCCTAAATACTAGTTATTGCTCTTAAAAAAGGACTCAGGGGACTCAGGTTCATAACGGAAGTCATGCGTTTGCTTCAGCGTATCTTTAATACCAAATTATATCGTTAATTCTTTCTGTACGATGAGGTGTCATAGTGAATTATGACGCTAACCTTTTCGGTTGATGCAACCATGCTAAGGCCATCGAATTACGAAGAAGCGTAACGAAAGTTTGTGGGTTTATTTTAGGTGTCACCGTATAATGCATCTGAAATTCAGGTGCAATAACCGTTCCTTTCGTAGCTTTCGACTTATCGAATCGTACCAAAAACAGTGAGCTGGGGGTTAAATTATCCAAGTTTGAGAATTGCCTCATATGAGTATTTGTTGGTAAGCCATGGACATACCACTCGGTTGGACCTTATACTCGTATTAGAAGTATGTTTTCTAGAATTGACATAGTACTGGATGCAAGAATGGTAATGTAAAACGAATATGCGAAATCATTAAGTAATGTTCAAATTCGAAATGATTCGTTCGAAGGTGACAGAACGATAGGAAAGGCCGCTGAATTAGCGGAAAGGTCGAACCTAGTGATGGAAAGGACGGAAGCGGTGGATAGTGTAGCTGAGAGTCACAAAAAATATAGCATAAAATGGAAACATTATAATAGGAATGAAGCGTTCCACGGCATAACTGTGATATAAATCCTCCTTTAAGCACACCTGATTGTTGAGATAGTCAAATATAGAATGTAAAATTGATGTTTAATGCTCGGAGCTCTGAGATACGCACTGTGATAGTGTCGACTATGTAGTTGTTAACACACGTACATAGCAGCAATGAAATTATTAAAAATTAGAAGCTGTTATCGTTGATATTAGTGAGAAATAACGACTCAAGTTAGCGTTGTTTTTACACTTGTATAAGCTCCAAAGTGGAATATCACGTGTGACTTCATTAAGAGCGGACAATAACTCTATTCACCTGTTAAGAAGTCTTCCGAACTTGATTCACCTTCCTCCAGAAAATTTCATAATTTTTGAATGTTTGTGTCACTTGTCATAAAAAGTTTGACTTAAAGTGTCTGACGTATCAAGCATGTGAAACAAACCAACTCGATAAAGCTGTATTGGAAGTCTTCAATCAAGTTCACAATCCTGAAAGCAGGTTTCTTCCGAGAGANATATATAAAATCTCGGTGTGAAGCAGTCGGAAGTAGCGGGTGAACTGACAGACAAAGTAAGCGACCAACCAGTAGGGTTGTTTCTATAGATTTTTTTTCAACTCAATGAGTATCCATTTGTGCAAAAAGATACATGCAAATTTGGTTATCTTAGTAGGTGGGCAGTTCAACCGGGTGAGTGCAGTTCAATATGGAAATAATTGGTACAGCTGATTAATGCTAAAGCAAATACGTACATAGCGGAAATTTTTAGTGGGTGGATGATTATTGAGGTGTTCTAGAATGCTATCATAATTTAATATGCAAGAGTATGTGAATATCTGTTTTTCTGTGGACGAAGTTAGCGCCTTTTTGGCTATCTATAAGCACAGGAAGGTCCACAAATTCACGAAAGTTCTTATTTTGGCTTAAAGTAACATTTGAATACTCCATTCTTTTTCATTTTTTTTCTATACTATCATCATTTCTTTGTGCCATATAGTGCATTTTAATAGCAAAGGTTTTGAATTACAAAATATATTTATATTTCCCTTTTAGGATCGAAAATATTACTCGGATCAGTGGCAAGGAAATATCTGAATTATTTGTTGATGCGGAAACTTGGTCCCGATCCTACTTTGCTAAGCAAAGAGAAAAAGAAACTTCGAACTCCATCGGATTTATTTGGCACACTTCATCGGAGCTCCACTCATACTCTTAGTAACTGGCTTACCGATCGCAATATTAGCGGCAACACTCTGCTTGCGAATAGCCCTCTGCATGATGTTCAGCGAGAGCGTAAGTTCTACATCGAGGGATTTTTTCTTTCTTTCCATCTCTTTCTCTCTCTCTCTCTCTCTTATGTTGTATGTTATATGTCAGTGGAGTATCCTTATTCATTTACCTATTCGTTTATATCCATATTTTGAAAATATAAACTTGTATAGTACCCGTATATCACGGTCGAGCATAATCATTTCTAACGGATTATGCGACGGGCTGAAGAATTTTTGGGGCGTGGAGGAGTCGGAAGGGAGGGAACTCTGAGTTAACCATAAAGCATGGTGGGGGCAGAATATGAAACACCGATCCGTTGAATACTCGGATTGTTGTGAACTACACGCATGTTTCAGTATTACTTATTAAGTATTAAGTATTAGTATTAAGTATTAAGTATTAAGTATTTCAGTATTAAGTATTACAATATTAAGTATTACATAGTATTTACGTCTGATGGAGATGTGGGGAATTCCTTTCTTGTTTATGAACTAATGTTGCAGATAAATCAACGATTCTTATGATGTTAGATGTCTACTTTCTATTTCCTCACCGATAGTGGCGTCCAATCTTCTAACTTCAAAACTTTCTGATTTCTCGTTTTTGCAAAAATCTGCAGTAATAGTTTAGCAATAGTCACTGTTGGATGTTCCTCTTTATTCTTGTTTTCCATTGTATTTTATTCACAAGTATTAAATGATGAAGTGAAGTGAATAGATAATTACATGTGCCTAAATTTCAGATACTTCATTTTTACCGTTCTTGCGGCGACAATCAGATCCCGAACTTAACGTGAGTGTTATTTATCATTATTTCCCCTCTTATATTTTTCCGTCATAAAATGTGGATTGAAATGAGTCTACAACCGTTAGGAAAGCCTAGTTACTAATTAGGAATGTAATCTATGATGACGTCACTGGCTTCATAGAAAGGTAAGGGCATGCCAGAAAGAATTACATCTTTATCCCAAATCCAGCATCATCAACTCGGATACCTAAGCGATCGAGTTTTTCTAGTTGAAATGGGGATCGAATAGTGTTTATAAGAGATTCGTTTAGGTTGAAGTTGTTGTTCTGGAGGGCGTTGATTGCAAGCTTTTCTTTGTCGAATTTCGAGAGCTGTTGAGTTCCATGAGTTCTGTGATTATCCGTACTTGAATTATGGGATCTCTATCTGATTGTTATTTGAGTCGTTTTTTTCCCCATCTTTTTGAATCTTACAACTCGATTTTTTATGACGCATTCGACCTTAATCGTACCTTCCATCGCTTTCTTTTACCTAAACTTTTTGTGGTTGTTCCGTTTTCTGATAATAGTTATGGTGAATGTTTCTTTGAAACAATGCATTAGAAAGTAATAAAGCATTGTTTTATATGAATGAATTAGAATCTGATGTAACGATGCTATCAGTTACTGCTTAGTGATAGAGTTGAGTGATAACTTTTGAAAATTATTTGAACATTTCAATGATTTTCGAGTTTTTTGATAAGTGATGAGTAGTAAGTGATAAAAAAAATTTTTGTTTTGAAAAATTGAACGGTGATAAAAAAATTTCTTTTTTTGAAAAATTGGATAATGCGATGTTTGCAATAAACATTTTCGAAATTTCTTAAATTTGACTATATTTACAATGATTCACTCTCCACTATCATACGAGGAGCATAAATTGACTCAACCAAATCATATATCATAGAGCTGCTATTCGATAGTTGTATTGATCGACTGATCAGTGTGATTTTATTTATTTATTAATAACTCAAAAGAATTTATTCATAGATTGGAGGTGTCGGTTTGAGGCAAAATATTACAGCTTGAAATCGAAAACTGATAATATGGTAGTTTCAGAGTACACAAATGTCATTGGTTGATCGTGCAATACAACTTCAACAACGTATCGATTTGGATGAAATCGCTATTGATCCAGCACCATTTCAACTTGTACTCGGAACTTCACTCTATAAGGTTTTGCATTTTTTGCTTCTTTAACCACAAACGATGACAAGAATTGAAACTATTTTATTGGAACATATTCTGCAGTAGAACATTTCAGCTGTTAAGAGTCAATATTTGAGCTGTTGATTTCTTTATTGATTTAATTTTATTTAAGCAGTTTTATTTTATTTATTTTTTCATTTTGTTTTCCATAGCATTTTTGAGATTCTATCGGGCATCTTGATAGGATATGGAGTGATTAGGCTTTAAATGAAAAGTCGATCAAATGAGTTCGTTTTCAGTATGTTCTGTCGACTTCGGGATCACTTCTTATGAAAGCTTGAAAATTTCGCTTCTGTCGCCCTCCCTAGAGGGGAACTTTCGTGGGTTTCGAAAATTAGGAGAAGTCGGTGTGAGAGGGAATTGTTTCGTTGATTTTTAGCTTGAGGGCCAATTTACGAGGGTATCTTATATGGATAGAGGGGGAAAATCTATGTAACTGTCGAATATTTTACAGGTGCATACGTTGTTTTCGTTACTTGCTCTGAACCATGCTTATGTGACGCATAGAGGGCGACTGGTTGGCGTTATTTCCATCAAAGAGGTTAGAAAAATGCTCATTTTATTCAATTTCTCTGATTTTAATTGACAAACGGTTTCACATGATTATCTTATACTTTTCTTTCGGCTGTCACAATGAGAACATATATTAATTTTTGAAAGAAAGAAGATAGAGAGAAAGGAAGGGAAAAGTTCACTGTGTGAGCGAATCGCAGTTTCAAGCGTCAAGAAAGTACTGAAGATTTTATGGTATTTCATTTATTTCTTGCTTATTTCTGGTGGGTACTAAAAGCTTTGTTTGAATTCTCAAGCGCCAATTTCTACAATTTTTCACTTGCTAAAGTGTTTTGTGTTGAAAAATCAGAAAAAGCCCTATTGTTTATGCGGGAATCGAAGTATATCAGTTGAGATACAGTTTAGAGCAAGCTTGAACTTTACTTGCAAAAAGTTTAGCGTTATAATTTGCTCGAAATTTTCGACTTTAATTTCTTCCCAATTTCTATAAAATATAAAGAAAAAAGTATTTCGAATTTGTTAGAAATTATGCCATCTTACTAAGATTCAAACTCTAAGAGGATTCATAGCCGAAGTAATTACAGCTTCGTGAAGCATTGGCAGATATTTATACACGTGGTGCTGTGCCCACATATCCAATTCGTCGTAGTACATTCTCGTTATATACGACAGCGGAAAATGGGGATTTAGCATCACCAACAAGCAACGACAAAAAAGCACCAGCATCACCAATAAGCGCCATTGATGGTATGATGTCAATACCGACGAGTTCACCAACTACGAGAAGTAAGCCGACTTCACGTCGAACCAGCTCCAATCATGCTGATATAACAATAGTCCCGATGGGCAGTGCGAATGAAGAGTGCGATGACGAGAGCGATAGCCTTCTGAAGTGAATCGGCTTGAATCCTCTATATGGTGATCGGTTGAATAGACGGGAAATCCATTCAAATTGTGATGCAATGTGAGAATTGCAGAAGTATCGTCTAATATCCTTTAAACTTGAGCTTATTTAAGAAAATTTTTATTATTTTTCATATAAAGGAATATCAGTTATTGAAGAAAAAGCACTTTTTTTTTTCTGAAATTTACATTTCCTTCTAATAATTTGAAGATGCTCATTGCGTTGAGTACTTTTTAATAGTTTGGTTATTATTGTTTATATAATTGACTATTGTTTCTAATATTTATGTGAAAATTTTAAAATATATTCATTCTTACCTCAGTGGAAAAAAAAAGAAGAGAAAATTTTATAAAGTTCTAATAGATGTCTTATTATCCAATATTCCGCCTTAGTGATTAGAAAAGGTTTGGATGGCTCAAATAACGTGCAATTTGATNTAATTTTTTCTATAATATCTTTACTGTTTAAGTTAATGAAATGATAAGAGAAGTATTAGCGATATCATTCAATTTACTCGAATAGAATGCTGCAAGAGATCAAAGGTCAGAGGTGAACACCTTAACACCTTAACGAAACAAAGAGCCTTGATGAGATCAGCGCAAATCGTCTAACACTTAGAAATTAGCTGTTGGCAAATATTTTCGCCAAGGTCTTATATATATGGAGTAGCGTACATCGTAGAAGAACCATCTGATGTTCAAAACGTTGGCGAAGGAAAATTTTACTGGCTGTCAGCACGATCAGCTGTCAATACCATCAAAAGATGCGCTATTAGATGCGTTTTATTATTTGTTAGTACTTAGTGAAAACGGTTGATGTGATGTATGAAACAGCCTATAAAAATCTATGCGATATGAAGCTCCTTCTTTTTTACGCTTTTGCACTTACTAAGAGTAATTTCAATCGAAAACCATCATTGAATTTTAAGTGAAAATTAACTCTTTAATTTCATTTGGAGTTTTAGAAAATGCATTTTTATTAAACGATACATTCTGATGCATTTTCAGATGCAAGATGCAAAATGCTTTTTTTTTGAAGGAAAATGATGCATTTTGTGAAAAAAATTTTTCGAAAATATTTATGCTTTTTCGATAAAATACAATACAAATAGGAAAGGAAATCGTTGATTCGATATTCGTGTAAGTAACAAAAAAATAAGAGTCGAAATTTGATGCACAGATTTACAGATAACCATTCACCATTATGCAGCTGAAGAAAATCGTTTCGTTGAAGCGTTTCACTAAAATAAATATTTATTAACGTTATGGAAAATTTATTCACGATATAATTTTTTTTTATTGTTTTAGAAATATTTTTATATAACTAAGTATCCTTATATGGATATCTATGTGGATATATTATATCTTTATATGGAAAAAATAAGAAAACTTTTGGAAATTGCGATGATATTTGATATATTTTAATGTATTCTACTCAGAGGATTTTTCATCATTTTTTTTCCGTTTATTAACGAAATGTTTCCAGCAATGAAAAGATTCA
This sequence comes from Baylisascaris schroederi, assembly GCA_006503575.1. NCBI lineage: Eukaryota > Metazoa > Nematoda > Chromadorea > Rhabditida > Ascarididae > Baylisascaris > Baylisascaris schroederi. The sequence continues at coordinate 1,150,609 of QEWY01001877.1, forward strand.
GCTACATGTTGAGGTAAATAGACTAAATGAAGTTTTTTAGAAAAAAATGAGAAAGTAATGTGGTGAATTGTGCCATGACGATGGCATATAATTATAGCTACGTTTGATTAAGCATTCTAGCTGTAATAGAATAACTATAAAAATATGCTTAATCATAGAGCATAATAGGATTTCATTGTAACGAGATCGTTGACATCCGTTTTATAAGGCAATCGAGCTAGAATTCAAGAATAACAACATTTGCATTCATTCATCGTTGGCATAGTAGAATTAAATACTTTTATTATCGACTTATTTAGCTCGTTTTTCTGCATATTGTTTTCAAATATGTAAATTATTCTTAGATTGAAATATTCAGCAAAAAAGTGTGCATAATTGGATTTAAAATTTTCGCTGTTATAAAAGCGATTGAAGAATGAATTAATTTTGACTTTAAAGAACTTTATTTTTATAACAGATAACTCCACATACTTTGAGGTGCGAGAAGCTATGAATATATCTAGAAATGCGTTAAATATATACTCATAAAATTGAGCTTTCATTTTATAATTGTCTTGAAATAAATAAATCCCTCGAAATTAATTATTTGGCGAGAAATGTGTGGCAAAAATTGAGAAAAGAAGTCATAGTAATGATTATAAGTTTTGTTATTGAATAGGAAAATATGCAAATATAATTCACTATGAATTTGATAAGTTGATATATACCTTCTTCTGACTCATTATGTTCTCATTTCATTCACCATTATGCAGCTGAAGAAAATCGTTTCGTTGAAGCGTTTCACTAAAATAAATATTTATTAACGTTATGGAAAATTTATTCACGATATAAATTTTTTTTTATTGTTTTAGAAATATTTTTATATTACTGAATTTTCACAAATATTTTTATATAGCTGAGTATTCTTATATGGACGTCTTTATATCTTTATAGATATCTATGTGGATATATTATATCTTTGCATAGAAAAAATAAAAAAAAACTTTTGGAAATTGCGATGATATTTGATATACTTAATGCATTCTACTTAAAGGATTTTTCATCATTTTTTTCCGTTTATTAACGAAATGTTTTCAGCAATGAAAGGATTCAGCTACGTATTGAGGTGAACAGACTAAATGAGATTTTTTTTAGAAAAAATGAGAGAGTAATGTGACGAGTTGTGCCATGACGATGGCATATAAATTATAGCTACGTTTGATTAAGCATTCTAGCTGTAATAGAATAACTATAAAAATATGCTTAATCATAAAGCATAATAAGATTTCATTGTAACGAGATCGTTGACATCCGTTTTATAAGGCAATCGAGCTAGAATTCAAGAATAACAACGTTTGCATTGATTCATCGTTGGCATAGTAGAATTAAATACCTTTATTATCGACTCATTTAGCTCGTTTTTTTGCATATTGTTTTCAAATATGTAAATTATTCTTAGATTGAAATATTCGGCAAAAAAGTGTGCATAATTCNATTTTTTTATATTACTAAATTATCGTTATTACTACCATTTTATATTTCTCTCCTAGAGCAATTAGTTGAAAATATTCTGTGAAAAAAGATGCTTAATAATTCTCGCAACTCCACTTATCTTGAAAGAAGAGTATTAAAAAATCAATCTGAAGAACTTTGCATCAAAATTTTACAACTTAGTCATATTTGAATAATCACATTTAAAATAATAAGAAAAATTATTTACTTTTTCTCGCAATGAGCTTCCACTATGATTTCGCTCTCTTCTGAAAAATTTACAACTCAGAAAAATATTTAAATAAAATGAGGAAAATATATTCAAGGTGACAAAATAATATAAAAATAAAATAAGGAAAAAATATATAAGGTGATCTGTACTAACCTCGTCAGACATTTAGCGCTAAAGTCCCCCGATGGTTGAGACATCAGCATCAACTAGATGCAAGCTCTTTTTGAGTGCACATAAAAGATTATTACGCAAATTTGCATATATTACATAAATTTGCATATATTATGCAAATTTCTTAGAAAACGGGAAAACGACGGTTCGCATGTCGAAACATTAATGCAAGCACTTTCCACAAACGTTGTGGTAAGGCCTAGAAGCGTTTCGGAGTTTCATATACTAGAGCTTTTTCTTATTTCTATGATAGAGAAAAGAAAGCGTTTATTTAAAATTGAGGTGAGAAATGAAGATCTATTTTCTATAAAGTTCATAAGATCGACTTATTGAAAATGCAGAAGTAATATGAATTGCTGAAGAAATTTTATTGAGGCTAAACAATAGTATATAAATTCCACAAATAGGAAATATAAGAAAAGTAAAGGAATTTGTTGGAATATTTGTACCTTTATGAAATAAACTATTTTGAATTAGCAATATTTATATATTGATGCAAAAGTAATTGTAGAATGAGGTTAATATTGAAAATATTTTAAATATTTAATCATAAGTTTACAATTGAAATCATTGCTGAAGATGTGTGTTTCTTCTCTAAAGAGTTTGAAAGAGTGTGAATTTATGCAAAAGAACGAATGCAGAACTGGGCAAGGAATTCGAGTTAAAAAACTATGTTCCTAGAAAAAAAGTGATAAGAATTTCCAAAAAGATAATAAGCATAAAAAATTTCAATATTATTTACATAGAGTGGTATATTTTTCGAGTTCTTCCACTAAATAAAGCATTAAAATTTCTTCAACAATTTTAATTTACATATAATATTACATTAAAATGTTCAATTTATTCAACATATAAATTTGCATAAATTGTTATATTGCAAAATATTCAAGAATTCTTACATGCGATGACAAGTCTCACAAAATACATTGTTATCCCTTAATTGACCAATTCTTGAGAGTACTTCATCGATTCGTTGGTCTCTTATTGCAGTATCCGATGGTTCAGTTGTTATGCCCTTCAGATTCCGATTTGATGCAGTGTGTATACCAAGAAATTTACTGATACTCTCAACGAGTATATCCAACTTAAATCATTACTTTATTTGCCAATATATTTGGCTTAGGTCAATCTGTGATTATAGCGATGCTTTCAAACTGATATAACGATGGTTTATGTCTATTGTTTATACTGTTGATGGTTTATGCAATGCTGTAGCTAAAAAATTGCAGGTTGCATAAAGTTATTAAACGGTATTAACGACGCAAAGCGGTATTGAAGCATGATAAGTTACAAGTTCATGACCATCTATTTACTATCATTTGCTTATAAAGTAAATTGCATATATTTTTCCCACCCTAACTCGGGAAAATCGAAATTTGCTTGAACCTTGATTTCCACACTTCTCCGAAAAATTGCCGCATTAACGACAATAATATGTAACAGAAAAAAATTTTTTTAAATAGAAAAAGAGCAATATTCCAAACGATAAAAAAGAAATAGAAAATCATGAAAGGAATTAAAATAACCTGTTGTTCAGTGTCACGAACTTTGCCAGTACTGTCTTTATCGTTACCATTCAAACTATCTTCCTCTATCGACTTCACGCTTTTTTCCAGCTTATCATGTTCACTAAATTTTATAAAATGCAAATTTTTTAAAACTTTTATATTCAATATGGGAATCGAATAATTAATATTCGTATAAAATAAAGAACTCTTAAAGTTTATTACTGTTCAAATTGTTACTCAACTTCATTATAGAACATTATAATGATTTTTCATTTATGCATTACATCGATATTTTATTTGTGAATTCGAAGAATTCATTTGACAGGAGTGCTGAGATTGTAGACGAGTATATTCCAACCTCGTACAAATACGATGTGAAGGGTTACCATTAAAACTAGTGGACAATGAACTCAATGCTTCCGGAATGTTTTTTGCTCAATATTATTCAGTCAATCCCACAACGATCGGAGGGAGATCCAGCGAAATGCGGCGGCAATGGAATTTTTTCGAAACTTAGCACATCGGCAATTCTGCGGTATTATTTAAAAGAAATCGACAATAGTTCTAGAGCGGCTGGCAAGATACATGCCTGTGCTGCTCCAAACCGACCGGTTGCATAAATTACGCTCAGCAACAGTTTGACTAAATAAATGAATTAAATATGTTCAGCAATGCATTCGCATTTCAACAGTTTGACTCTTGTATAAATTTAAAAAAAAGAGAAGAAAAAACAGCTCCTTCCAACCAGATCAATATATGATAAGAAATTGATCGTTGCAAAAAGCGCGCCAATTTTCTGCATATTTTTTTAAATGAATATAACTCATTTCGAAATTAAGGAACCAATTTCAAATTTCTAAGCAAAAGTCTGCCTATATTGTATATTATATTCAGCAAATTTCGAAATTTCGGTTAGAAGCCTCGGAGTTGTAGACATATAAACACCCACGCATGCAAAGGAATGACGTCATCATGAAAAAGGAAACTAGCAAAAGGTTTCACTATGAAAATTTTACGCCAAAAAAGTTAGCCTAATCTCGAAGTATCGAACTAAAAATAAAGAATATGAAATTTACGCAAAGAGTAAAAAATCAAAAAAATTTCAATTTTAAATCGAATTAAAAAATGCGAAAGAATTCGAAATGATATTTGAATTTAGCGCATAGCAAATTTTTCAGTAAAAATTAGAAATAGATAAAGCACAATATGCGCCTATTGAAAATGCATTTGCTCGAAAAATCTTGCATAAAACTTACTGTAAACAAGAAGATGAAGGCGACTCCACATCATTCACTAGTTTCTTATCTGAAAAAAAGAAAAACAACCATTATGATTGTAATTTAATATTTACCACCACCATGATCTAATATTAGAGAGAGAAAGAGAGAGGTAGAGGGAGGGGGAGAGAAAGAAAGAAAGGGACAACAAAACCGCTCCGTGGATCTTTAGATTTTTGTGACGCGAACGGAATTAAAAACACCGTAGTGTCCAACCTAAAAATGAATAAAACTAAAGCATAATACCTTTCATCGATTCAGTTTGCTCACAATTTTCGTCGCCCGATGCTGTTGTATCAGCAAATTTTTCCACAATTTTTTCTTCCTCCAAAATGCGCTCTTCATTTCTTGAAGTTATCGACGTTTTCCGATTTGCATTCTCCTTATCTCCAATATCGATCACTTTTGAGACGTTATTATCGATTGGGAAATTCAAATTGATCTCTTTCTCAAATGGCTTTTGTTGACATTGTTCAATATTAATTAAACTATGATCATCACTTTGTGGATGGATGAGTTTGGGATCCATTTTCTCGGAAGGAGCTTCACTACTAGTAATACTGTGGTGTTTATTGTATTCATTATCTTCATCGATTGTTGCTTGTGTGGGACCTTCAGAATCTGTGGAATTCTCATTGTAACTCTCACTATTGAATTTTTTCGTATTCGTATTTTCGTTATTAATATTTCTTGTATTTTTATTGTTTTGTTTGATAGTTTCCTCAATTCTATGACTGCTATTTTCATCCATTCTATTTGATGAATTTTTTCGATCATCAACGTTCGTCGAATCGAATGACTTCACAATACGTCGGGCAGTATTCGGAGTCGATTCGGCTTCATTATCACTTATTTGTTGAGAATCTTCTTTTTCAGGAATTCGTTTAATTTCGTCTCCATGAATCGTTGGGGAATTTGATATATTTGATGCATCATCGACGAACTCATTTGAGCTATTTAATTCACCATCTGTTTCTAGATTACTCGAATAAACACTATTTATAGCGGAATTTCGAATGTTATCACTCGAACGAGTACGATCCACACTGATACTATCACCAAATTCATTCGCATTTATGGCAAGGTGAAGTACAGATGAGTTGAATTTGTTGTTGGACATCTGTCGATGATCAATATCGTCATTTTCAATGCTATCACGTGCAGCAATTGAATCACGATCATCTGAGCCTAATTTACTGTCATTCATTTTTGTTTCCGGTTGTTCCGTTGTTTCTTCAGTACCGGTAATTGAGTAATTACTTCTATTCAAAGCTGAATTTAAAGTTGCAATTTCTTCGTTTGTATGAGGGACTGCATAATCGGATGCATTCCCTTCTGAATTCGTTGCTGAGCATACGCTCATATCCTTTCGTATGCTAGGTCCTTCTTCAGTGGTATTAATATTAGCGGTGTGAAGTGGTTCTTCATCTGGTACTACCTTTGAAGCGGAAATAATATTGCTTGCTTTGCTCGTTGCATTTTCCGAATCTAATAATTCTATCTCTTTAACATAGTGACTTTCGGCACTATTTTCTGCTGACGTTGATTTACCGGTTAGAGTATTGATTACTTCTGACGATAAACGGTCATTATCGCTCGATTCTGGAACCGGTTTACTATGATCGGTTTCAGGTTGTTGCTTTTCATTTGATTGTGATCCTGAAATATTTTCCACTTGATAAGTGGATTTGATTTTGTTATTTAATTTAAACACTGCAAAATTGATTTAACTCAAAGAAACTAATAAAATTAGGGATGAATTATTATGTACAGACTCAAATTTTCAGAGAATATTCTTTCACTTTTTGGAGTGCCAATATGAGATTTTCGTTTCGGTAGAGGATAAGGACGAGGGAAAAGGAGAGAGGAAGGGGAAAGGAGGGGAGAGGGAATATATAGATCGGTATTTGAAGAAAAAAGCTACTTAAGAAACATCACAATACTAAAAACTTGATGCTTGGCTACTTTCACCGATGGAGGAAATCAATTCCGCTTCATTTGCGACGTCCCGCATACCTACACCAATAGCGCCAGCTGAAACCATCTGAACACTTCTTTTTGTCCGGTTGTCTCTCTTTTCGTAGTCACTCTCATCAATACGTTCATTATGGTCTTCAAGTTCAACTGAAAATTTAGATAAATATACATTTCGTTCGCTGAGAAACTAAACTAACAGTGATTCAGAGCAATGATTCTGCGAAAAGATAAAATGCATCATTTTCAATTAAAATACACAAATTAGATAGAACACAAAACGTGCAGTCGATAAGCGTAGACAGATCGCCCACTACACGTCCAGTACGTAGAAAACGTTCCCTTCCATTGCAGGAAATCAAACCCGGGCCTTGCGGGGGAGAGCAGCGAATCCTATCCACCAGACCACAACCTACACGTCAATACTCACATACAGTTCACATGTCTGTCCGCTGAATCCTTTACTCTCAGCCTTCTTTCTCAGACGTTGCATAAGCTGAGCTACAGAAGGCCTGTGGTGAAGGAGTGAGTATATGGGTAAATCGATACTTTACTATTGCGGAATAATGGAACACAATCAATAATGACGTCATTTTAATGAGGGTGTAAATCTTACTTCTTTCACTATCAACGATTTCCATTGCTGTTTGATTGTAAGCGTTATTTCGGGCAAGAGAACTGCGATCGTTATCTTTACTTACGAAATTCCCATCTAAATCGTTCAATTCAATTTTCTCATTCGTTTCGGCAGTGTGGATTATCTTATTAGACGATAACTCTTGTGCATTTCCTATAATAAATAACATTTTATAGACATATTTAAAAATTAACAAATTATTTTATATTTTAAACAGTTTATCATATTTATAACTGTAAATATTTCAACAAAAACAACTCAATTTGTCAAATGGAGTCATAAATGATATCCGTGAACATTTGGCCACATAGTTTATTTATTTATCCGTCAAGAATAAAACTGATGGGACGGAGGACAAAGCGATAAGAGGAATATGGGGGAGGGAGGACTCGTTTAGGTGTTGTAGAGCTAGAAGTTTCAGACGAGGAGAAAAATGCTCTCCCTAATATACTTGTTAATGAGTAAGGATAAAGAAGAGTAGAGGGGAGATGCCAATTCTTCTCGGGAACTCTTCGAAAAGAGATGGGAATGGGAGGACATCCCGTGGTCCTTCTAGCGGTAGAATTGTGCTGCTTATTCTCAAGGAATTTCGATGAACTCCAACACCATCATGTATAAATATAAACTTACATACGTTTAGTGCGCATTATCACAGTCAACTTACCAACGGCAAGAATATCCTCCATATTCACGTCAACATTTATAATTGACGATCTTCCTGCAAATTTGACGTGAACAAAATAGATCTACAATTATCTACCTAATCAATCTGATCAATCAATAACAGGTAATCTCATCATGTAGGAAACGATAGACGCAATTGTAATACCTTCTCTATATTCAGATGTTCGACTCATAGGTTCTCTTTCTTCCGCAGATGCAACTTTATGCAAATCGAGCTCCTGCAAACGTTGCATGAAATAGCATAGGGACTATATGCGACATGTGAAGCGTTATTTAAATGCAAGTGCAAAAGTTCAATGCAAAAAAAACCTTTCGAGATTTGAAATTAAATTCTGTACGGTCACCTATGTTTGTTGAAGTTTTCAGTCGTATATATCCACATAATAAAAAAAATTGATGCTAAAATATGCTGTAAGTTTATTTATTGCATATCTGCTTCCTCTATGTAAAAATTCAATTCGATGCACTAAAAATGACCTAACGTGAAAATAAATGAAAAACAAATATACAGTAAGTCTCCTAATATCAGCCAATGGATTGCATTTCCTCTAACCTAGTAAGTAATCTTGCCACTATTATCGCACTGTATAATAATATCAGTGCATACTATCACAAGTGATCATGAAATTCTTCTAAGGAGGCCTCATTAGTTGCCTATATAAAATATATCAGCGTTCATAATCGGAAAGATTTTGATGCATTTCCAATTACTAGTCCTATTTTTGAATTTTCGTTTTGGTATTTTTTCTCTTCAAATATAAAAACATACGTAATTTAACATCTTATCAGCATTTATTTCCATACATTATCAGTTAATCCTCATTATCACAGTGAAACACTACGAGTTTCATTCTCATGAATTTTCTATATTTGGAAAAAACGGCAAAAAGAGATGAAAGATTATGCCTTAGCAAATTATAATATTATAAGATTCGTCCTAATCATTTTATAACATGATAAAGTTCGTNCTGAACAAATCATTGATTCTATTGTATTCATTTTCTTTATCTTTCAAATCATTCGCATTTTTATCTTCTACTTATACTTTCATAATTCCTCAATATTAATGGTAAAGTTTCAGCATTGTGGATAGCATATCGCAGAGTCAAATCTTTGCTCGTTTTAGATTGTAACATCTAGGGTCAAGTTTTGTGAAGGTTGCTTTAAGTGTGAGAATATATAAGGGAGAATAGCAGCATAAATCTGTGCATACAACGCTATGAAAGAGAGAAATTAAACTACTGTCTCTTAAGGTATGATATAGGGAACAAGACCTTCAAGCATTTCTAGTCCGCAGGCTTCCTTACATAGGCTGTGTACCAACACTATTACATATAAAATTGTAAAATTGCCTTAAAAATGAAACGTTGCTTGTGGAGACGAATAAAAATATGAATTGACCCGACGACCCAAAATTACGGAAGCCAGCGCTCACTTACTTGCAAAACGAAAAGGACTTTTTGCATCTGACTCCAAAGAAGGCGATTTTATACGATTTCATATTGTGAATAACATGGATCACCCTAATGAACAAATTTAAAAAAAAAACAATAGCCCAAAAACTGCAGTGATTTCCTCCAGTCCACAAATGTTCTCATGTCTATAAAGTACGTTCCTTATCACCCTTCATCACTATCATCCTTTTCCTTCTGCGTTGCTCTTATCGCACCAATCACCTAACTGGCAAAATTGGTCATGAGTAGAATATTGCCAGAGGAAAGTCGCTTCCTTTATGGATATGAGGAAAGGTAGGTAGGCTGGGGGATGATGGAAACGATGATGGGACGAAATAACCTCGTTTTCTTGTAAATTCCTCATTCTGATCGCCTTTCATCATGTCAATCCAGTTTTTTTTCTTTTTTTTTGTTGTGACTCACGGGATTTGGCTCTTCTCTAATTATTCACTTAAAAAGATCAAATTTTTTGCAAACAATATCGTGATGACTTTTAAAAAACGTCCTCAAATATAATACAAAGGCGATATGAATTTTCAATCTACTGATGCGAATCCCCATAGATAGAAACATGAAGTGAGTTAGTATCAATGTTTGAAAAGTTACTATCGACATTCGTCGAGTATTCCTAGCTGAGCCAATGAATAGAATGGAAATTTTTTCGTAGAAAAACTGAATTTTTGAAATTTTAGGGTGCATTATACAAGCAAATTGCACAGTAATTGGGTTTACCGTTACCATTAGATTTATAATTTGAGTTCTATAAGCAGTAATATGTTCACTTCTTTACTCATTTAAAATGCATCAGCATAAATCATATTTCCATTGGTATATTTTTTTGACATTGTTTTCCGTCTTTTGCGTTATTTCCTATTTTTTGTCTTTGACATTTTATCCCATATTCCATACGCTTTGCATATTTAAGAAACGTTTCCAATGGTTGATATCTTCATAATTTTTCCATATTGAAACTTTTCCATATTTCAATAACATTGCAAAATTTTTTCATGAGCAATATTTTGACACTATAAAATTGAAATAAATACCCCCAATTCTCTGGACCATGCGGTAAAAACCGCACAAACTCGAACCGATTCTCTTGCAATAGTAGCAGCCTCACGAATTACCGGTAATATCTGCTCTAATTGTCGAATGATCGGCTGAAAAAAAGGATTTACATTTTTTAATGCAAAATTTAAATATAAATTAGTATATGGATTAATAGGCCAAATAAATAGATCTTTGATAGATCAGAATTATTAAAATAATTTTGCCTTCTGAAGAGGCAAAATTCGAGGTGATTATATGGTTATTGCGCGGTCGGTTAGTAGGCTCCGATCAGACTCTTTCTATGTTTATTTTTCAAATTTAAGAACATGGTGTTTGCTTAACAAATATAACCTTGGATCCATTCGAGCTTATGAAAACATTATAATTTTTGCGAATATATGAAACTATTTTTCATCTAACTACAATCAAAAACTCCATCCAAATTGTGGTTCCAGAAATGGTGAATTATTTTTCATATAAAAGGCAAATTCTTTTATAGTTGGAAAATGTAGATTATGAAAGGTACATTTACCACTGAATAAAAATTACAATTTTCTAGCGAGAAATGAAAGATTAAACATGAAAGAGAATGAAGTACATGCCTTAACTTTTCTTGCTTCCGTTTCTTCCTCTTACCTCACTTCTCCAAGGTTTTTCTACTTTATATAGAAGAAAAATAGTAAAGTGATACATAAGACACTATACACTGTAACGTCGTCGATGAGCTGATTCTCGTAAAGAAAAAAGTCGACCACAGGAGGAGCGAGGAGGACAGTGGGAGCAGCGATGAGCTCATAATTCCAAAATAAAGTGGAGAGGAAGGATTTCAACTTCGAAAATTTCCCGCTCATCATCTAGCACTAATATAAATGCGAATTATTACGATGGTCACCTGAATTTGTTCGTTCTTCGGCTCGACAATAAGTTCATGAAGTCGTTCAAATTGTTGTTCGTTGTATCCTTTGCTTTCTAACATTTCTTTACATTTTTCTTCGATATCCTATCAAAAAATGATACTTTTCCTAAAGAAAGTAATAAGTGAAAAATCACGCAAAAGAAAATGATATGCTATGCATATTTGCGTTTCAATTAATTGAACCAGCCGGTTGTCCGGATGTCTGAAAAACAATCATAAAGCGCCTATTTCATCTATCGAGTTCAGCAACTTTACAAACTAAAACCAACCCGAATTACAATCATAAGCAGGATTTTTACTAAGGATAGGAAGTCGAAACGCAGATGTTTAAGATTTGACGAGCAAAACGAGTATTTGACCTCTGTATGCCTTAATTTAAGTTCAGAGTTCACTACTGAACCGAAAAAACTCCCCACAGTTTCCGCAACTCCACGTATGACCTGAGTTCGAGTATCTCATAGACAATGAGTTGAAACGAATCTACGGATAGAAGGTGAATTCATAGAGAATGCATTATGTTTATAATTTTATCGTCGCAAATTTTGCCACTTTTGAGTTGAACCCCTACCTATTATAAAGTATGAAAAGAAACCCGCTTATATTTCAGCTCGAGGCGAGGCTCGTGCATATTGACAATGTATAAGCTATCTATGGATCCCTTCAATACCTGTTGAATAAGCATAATCATTGATACATATGGTGTACATATAACCCACTAATCAAACTTCATCATTTTAGTGACTGTGCTCCCCTCCCGAGGTTCAATTATCGGATAGGAAGGTAGAGGAACATATGGAACTGTATACGCACAGATATGGCGATAACTTAATGCATCTCGAAAAGATATCGATTTCCATTTTGTTAAACCATAACTCCCGGGGTTATAAATAGAAGAGTACGGTATAGAATTACTCAAAAGAGGCGAAAAATGTGAATTCAATGAGTCATTGTTATAATATATACTTTAGGAGATGTCTCTACTCGTTGACGATGGATTCGTTCGGCGCAAAAGAAAAAAAGCTCACCATGAGTTTGTAAGAGAACGGCTCTTGAAGGCTGTTGACAATTGCATTGAAAATCTCTGCATAATCCCTCATTGGATATGTTGAGACTTTATGATTTAGAGATGTTAATTCATAGCGAACAACCTGAAATTAAGAGTCTATTATTTTATGCTTTTTTCCTCTAATTTCATTTCAACCCTTCAATTATTTTATGCAAATATTTTTCATTTCGATATCCCCGTATTACGATTGCCTTCGTTGCGATTTAATTGAGCTTCCGCTCCACTTCCTCATTCCGCCGTATACGAATACGGCGACATACATGAAGACAGACGCACATACAAGGACATGTAGGCACGTGGGCACGCACATACAGACAGACGGACACCTAAATAGGAAGATCTTCATACGATATCGTTTGTCTCAGGGTCAGATACTGTCAACTAAATATGCACATACACAGTTAATGATATGAATGTTTATATAATTCTATTCTCCCTTTTTAGAACTTTTTACCTCAACCCGTACCTCTGTTCGTTCCTCATTTCCCACATATAAAGGAACGTTGAGGACTTTGCTCAAAACAGTTGATACGGTAGTAATTCTATGAAAGTCAAGTTGAAATTTTAAAAAATTAAATGTTATTATTATTAAACAAATATATAATCACCTCGATAAATGTTCTATAAATATCGAGATCGAGTGAGGCATTTGATTTCATTGCTCGAAGCGGTGAGCGTTCCAACTGCATTATACGCTGCTGAAAATGCTCCATAATGCCACATTCAAATATTGGATATCAAATATTGAATATTAATGTTGTATTTAATCATAAGCATATATAAATATAACAATTTTATCACCTACATAAATATAAACAAATGAATAACATTAAAAAAAAGAAGTATAATAGAGAAGAAATTTTGGAATAATCTCAAAGTTGAAAAAAAAGACTATTATTTTCTTGATAGATATTTCAAAAGCTGATGTCTCCCCATGGTTAGCATTCGCATACATGCTGATAAACCATGAATTGCTTGATAATATCGTAAACGAAATCCGATATTGTGTCTTTCTCCGATAGTAACAATTGGACTGAATCGACAAGAGGACCTTCTAAGACTCTGTTTTTCCCTATTTTTTCTTTTAAGTTTTCGTTTTTGCTGTTTCGGAAATATTGTGTTACATCTGAAGCCAAAAAAATTCATCGCTTATTCCCTTAAAACATAAGCTTTTATATGAATTCCGTTCAATAAAAGAATGGCTGCCAATTATTTTCATCACTTCCAGTTGCAATTCCTCTCTATGCACTAATGGCAATAACTATAATAGCTAGAGGACAGGTGAGATTTTTCAACATAATCGATGGAAACTGTATGAATCCACAGAAATAAGTATTGAGGCAACTTGCTAAATCTTAGAAGAAAAGTTGTATGGAACTTAGAATAAATTTAAAAAAAAGCAAAACACAACATCTTTTTTTTGCATCATAAATCATGCAAAAATCCGAGATCAACTCTACAAGAAGAAGTAAATAAACAATGACAATGCGGCGCTAATTTTCTTTTGCTTTGAGAACATCGCTTATGATGATGCATAGATCAACGAATCCTTCTCATTCATCTCCAAGTCGTTTAGAGCTTACAAAATTAAATTGGATGTAGGTTTGAAGTATGCAAGAAAAAACTCCGATCATCTTGTCTTGAGTTCTCCCAGGTATTTCGAAAGGCATCTGCGAAAAGGTCACTAAATGGCACTACGGCAGCAGATTTTAAGTTTGATGCACTGCATGTATTCTGTAAAAAAGTTTCGTCCTTAGAAAGACCTGCAGTTTGAAGCTTCAATCATTATAAAAGTTGATAGAGGCACAAAACAGTACAGTTTGGAGAGTTACGAAAAGGATGGGTCCATTAGACAGTTTATGCGATCACCTACTGATAAATTATTCGAGTATTACTGTAAGTACCTAAGTGTTACTGTAAGTACTTACATTTCGAAATGAGCCTCTCAAATTGTATGATGAATCGATAGATGCGTTGCATTTGTTTGGCAGACAATTCGACATAATCGCCTTCTTAAGAAATGCCACTTCGCTATCTCGTTTAAGCAATTCCACTTGTAATTGTACAACCTTTTGCAATAAATTTTCATTGGTAGATTCACAAGACGAAATATCTAAAACCAACAACGACTATAAAAATTCTCATTATCAATCTCATCGATGAAAGTTCACTTTTTTTTAAGGAAAAAAAATAGAAACGAAAATATCTTCGAATTATTTTTCTACGGATCATGGCCGTTCACTTGAACAATTTTCCTTTTCCCCTTCTCATTTCTTAACTGTGATGAAATTTTCTCTCAAATCACTTAATATCCTCAAGTTTAACGAAGGCATTCTAGGAAAAAAAGGCATTTTCCACATATCCATTTAAAAACATACCACGGCAAAAAATTAGTTGATTTATTGAGATTACCAATAACTGCTTACGTAGAAGGATGATATATAGCTATAGGTCACGATCGAAAATGACCACTATCCATACAATCGAAAAGTACCTATGTTGGTCCAACTATCCTCGTCCTCACATCTTCCCCTTCCATGCACATTGGACCGAGGAAGACCAAGGATTTCCTCCTTGTCTTGACCGAAGAAGAGATTTTCATATATCACCAATAACTGGCGCTTTCTATTGATTTGTTGAACTTGACCCTCGAATTTTTTCTGGATGTTTTTTGCCAATATTGTTCTCCACTTTAATGATATATGATCACGAAAATGCGCCTAAATGTGAGATCAATGGGAACCTATCGTGATAAAAATTGTACGGCAAAATGACTTGTACATTTAATACGAATATTCAAGAGATCGTCAATGCAAAAAAAAGAGAACTATTCAGCGGTCGTTCTCGATTGTAGGAAGATCGTTTCTTCATGAGTTCGTCAATATCAGGCATTTCACCGGGATTCGATGAACTATCCGATGGTGATGTAGCGTTGAACTGTGGAGCTTCACTTGTTGCTTCCACTAAAGCAACGAATATTCAAATAGCACGCAAATATTAAAAATTCGTAAATTTCACTTCTTTTCGATCATTATAGTACTATCAATAGATGAATATGTTTATATTCTATGAAAACTGCAGCAACGAGGAGAGATTTAGACTGAAATTTTAGATTTTCAAAAATTCTACTCTTACAGTGATAAAATTGTAGAAAAAAGTTCGCTATCACTAAACTCTAACTAGCTATTTGTATACGAAAAAAAACTGTTGAAATGATCAATGCTTTTTTTTTAAACTAGGGCTATTCATCCATGCTTAAGTGAGTAATAGTGTGTCGAAACCAGCGAAATGCTCTTCCAGGCCAATAATTCTTCAATTTGCAGTCACGGGTTCATATCCGCTTATGGATAACATGTTCATTAGTCATTAAATACCATCTAATCTTTTTTTCCTGCAAATATACCAGATGCCATGGTTTTTTTGTCGGAATTGGATATAACAATTCTCACAAATGGTAATCGGCGAAGGTAGAAACCATTGGCTAGATTGTAAAATGTTGCAATATTCAAGAAGAAAGCCACTTATTAGATATATAGATATACTAGTTGAAGTTGATACGCATTAACATTTATATTCACAATTTTTTCAATTGCATTTTATTTTTGTTTTTCAGTATACTTCAATACAAAATCTTCATACAGCATAATATAAATTTTAGGTTATTTCAAAAACTTCAACTGAAATTTATTGACAGCACCATGTCCGATTTTTTGAAATTTCCGCAAATCAACTCACCGTTCTCAACACTATCAGAAAGTTTCGGCTTCTCAGGTGTAAGAGTTTGCTTTGATTTTCTTCGATGAATAAGTCCGCTTATAGGTCGTATATTAGGTTTAGGAGGTAATTTCCGTTGACCGTCGGTTGTATTTGATGGATTTTGTTCGATACGTACTTTTCGCCTTGCTTGTTGTACTATTGGTGGTGGTGATTCATCAATACTTAACGATTCTCGTCGTGCCATCGGTGGAGGAAACATTCGTCTCTAGAAATATTCCAAGTATTTAACAACTATTTGTTTACTTGTTTCATATTATTGATTGATGCATGATGAATTGGAAAAACGAATGACAATTGGCCAATTGGCCAATTGGCCAAAAATTGGTCAATTATCATCGAGATTATTGAAGTCTATTGATGGTAAATCCTAATCATATTGTCCAGAAATATTGACCTATTTGGCTAATCGATATGATTCCACGTTGAAAACTTGGACCATTATATCTGTATAATTTTCATTATCCCATAACAGATGTTTGAATACTTGAAGGGCAAGAAAAAAAACAAATAAAAACTACAATTGATTGCCTAGAGGCAATTTAGGAAGCAATTTACTGCGTCGGCAGGAAGAAGACATTTATGAGTGTTTAGTGGAATGGTTACGTGTTTGTGCTCGACACCATTATGTCTATTACCCATAAGCAAGCTATGGAAATTACTCTACGGTAATATCAAAGATCAAGAATAAAAAACTATCGTTTTTTTAAACAAAAGAAGAGCAGGAAAAAAACTTAATCTTTTATAATATTTTTAAATGATCTCTGGAAATAATTTCAATCTATCTACTTTAAAACTGAAATTTTCAGCAAACTAATCTATTTTTTCTGATATTTGTAATGCAAAAAATAAACAACATTTGTACAGATTTTCATTGAATAAAACATGAATTATTTAGTTTAAATAAATTAATAAAAATAGATACTTGAACACCTACATAAGCATTTTTATAAAAATTGATCGAATCAAGAGAAATTTATGAAAATTACTTACTCCAACAACTGGTAATGATAGAGTGGAATCACAAGCACTGCATTTATGTGTTCGTTTCTGCAATTTTATTCATACAAAAATGAGAGAATCAACTCTACTAAGGGAGAATTTCAAACGTTTCGAAAGTTTGCTAACTGCTAAATGCACTAAATTGACTGAAAGAGCAAATCAATTAGTCTAACTCAAGTAAAAGCATATCTGAAAGCAGCTGATTAATTAGAGCAAGGTTAAATTACGCTTTGGCGAAAAGCGGCTTATTAATTAAAACCCTACCTCAACAAAATCAATAAGCATTACATGCATCTAAATGGGGAAAAGAGCCAGCAAATAATATGACTTCAGAAGCTACGGTAGTAGCTAGTTGGAAGTTGCTCATTCTACCTCTTTCTCTCTCTCTCTCTCTCTCACTCTCTCTCTCTCTGTATAGCTCATCTATAATGCCATATAAAAAATTAGATCATAAAATGAACAGAAATATTAAATGAAAAATTGCATCACTAATGAAGCAATTCCCTCTTGAGTAGAAAAAATCAACTCGCGCGATTTTTACTTGTTAATGGTATTGCATAATTCAAGTAATAACTCAGAAAATCAACACTTAATTACTTACTAAATACTCGGCGAAGATTACATTAATCAATACCTTCATTAATATTGGAGCGGAGTTCATCTCGAAGACAAATTCGGGTCCGTAGCCGAATCGAATAACGTCACCACTCTTGAGTTGTGCCTTGTTATAGATTGGCTCACCATTACAAATTGTGCCAGCCAATGTACCAGCATCTTTCAACCAATACGTCTTCGAGATAGGATTGAACTCAATTATCGCATGTTGTGATGCCAAACGATCATCCTAAACGAACGCTTTACTAAACGTTAGATAAAAACTGAGAAAGCACGATATGAACGTTAGCACAATATGCGCTTTTTGTATTTTAGTATTCAAATAAGCAGAAAAGCTAGCTAGATGATGTCGACGAACTAACGTAAACAGTTGAAAACTTCGATGCACAAATGTAGTGTACGATGAAAAATAATAGATTATAATGCATGTTAATTGTAATGCAAGCAGTTGCTGTTACAGAATTTTGGCGCATATCCGACTGGTCGCACCATTTTCTTATGAAGCAAATCGAATCTACAAATCTGCAATCAGAAATATAATCCCCGTGGAAATCGGTGAAGAACATAACCAACAAACTTCATGAGGTATCATCAAGATACATACATCAAATTTTACGATGGTGGTTTCAATCTTTACGCAGTAAATATTGCAAAAAAGATGGACACGTATATCGAGATACAAGTTGTTTAAAACTTCGAGAATCTCCAGAAAAACTCAGCGGTATCATCTCAGAAGGAACAGGAGTACAGTAGAGAAAATTGCCTAGGTGTAAATTGAATAAGATATAGAGGGATGCTTGATTACTGCAGATTTTTTAAGCGGAGAACGCGCCCTCGCTCATTGTCCCCTTACGGGAGAATGCCTTCACATGAGCCCTTCTAACTGTCAGTGCATCAGCGAATGTGCGCAAATTTTGTCCACCGTTTAGAAAATCTACCACAATAACCCATGTTTTGAAGGGTACGGCGCTTAAGCGGTTACAGTTTTGGAGGAGACATGAAGCCCCTTTCCGCATGAGAACCACAACAGTAGGTAAAGGAGCCCATTCCACGGGTATCGTCGAAACCTTTCTGACGAAGAAACACGACTCTGGCCAAGCGAACTCACTGCTCTGACTCACAGTGGAGGGTGATTCTACACCTTCATGCGAGCGTGCGCACCTTTACTTTGATCAACATTGAGGCGCAATAAAAAGATCAGGATAACATCCAATTTTCAACTGCATGAACGGTACCACTTGAATACTTTGCGAACCCCAGTGAAAGCATTGCACTAGGCGGAGATCACGATTTGCTTACTGGTTGATTTGTACAGCTTTAAAGATTTTACCAATTTTTTTATGTTCAGTCGGCTTTAAGTGAGTTTGCTGTACGTGATTTTGGATGTTTCATCAAACACGGATGGCTTTTTCGCAATTTTATTAACTATATATATATACCACATTACTGCCATATTTCCTCTTGACATTCCGTGGAAACTTTTTCAAAAGAAAAAGTGCGCCGTCGGCTAAGCTGCGATATCATAGTGACATACATAAGCGGCAAAGTGACAAATTAATCGACACGATAAATGTTTTAGCATTTCGCTTAGTGGATTGGTTCTTTTCATAAATCACTAGCAAATAATGAAATTGCAGCGCATTTATATTTTAATTAAATCAAACACTTGATTGAATTTGCTATAGCAAAATTAGTTTCTTTCTAACCGGCTGGCCAAAAAAATAATTCGACCCAACTGGTTGCAAAAATGCATGTCATTTTCTTTGTAAACTTTTCAATGTCTATAACTCTTTTGGCATTGAATGTCAACTTGAAAGTTGACATTGATGCTAATCTTGTGGTGTATATTATATCCACTCTATTCCGTAACTCGACTTTCAATAATTCTTAAGTTTTAACTATCAAATATATGGAAAAGAAAACGCATTCATATAAACGCCCAAGCGCGATGTCGCTCTAATATACTGTGAAGGCAGATAATATAAATATTTTCATATTCTATAGACGTAGAATATCTGACTCAATCAGAGATGAAAGGAATTTAAACAAAATTACAAAAAATTTCGTAAGTTTTTCAGTTTGGATTGTTTACTTCATTATTCACACTATATCAGATTGTCGAATGAATTGAAATTTTCAAATATATTTCGGTAATAATATCTGAGTGTAATTGCCACTTTTTTCCATCATGTCCATTATTCCCTTAACAAAATGGAATGCGATCGTTCACATGTATATTAGTGATGATGATAAGTCACTAATATGTCGAAAGCAACTTTATGATTGCTTAGCCTTTAATTCCGTTTTAGCTGTAAATTTCAATTTGTTCGTTTTCAAAAAAAAAAAGAAAAAAGAATTCTTTTACGACAAAATTGGAAAAGATATTATGTGATATCATCATCGCTAATATGCATATGAACAATGCACTAATAACAAACATAGAAAAATTAGATTAATAATTTGAATGTTTTCAGATAAATCGATGAAAAAAAAAGAAACCAAAAATTGATTTTTTCAAAACCAAAATTGATAGTTTGTGAGAAAATGATGAAAAAGGAATTTATCCGACCGGAATGACGATATCGCAATCTGATGATCCAATTGTTGTTGCTGCTTTTGGTAGTGGAATCGACTGTAGACCGTTCGAGCAATATCTTCGCAACATTAACATTCACATTCGTTGCTGAATCTATAATCACGATGATAAATTCAATAAAAATTTTGAAGTTATATATACTCCGTAAGAATTGAAAAAGAGGGCGAAAATGATGGATTGGTGCATGAATGATGGGTGTCAAGTATCACTTAGATCACTTAGAAGTCGATAATCAACGAGCTATCTATGTCACAGCAGACGTTTTGCATGATGCCCTTACATAACGATCTGTCATCTTATCTCTATATCTTAAATGAATAAAAATAAAAATAAATAAATGATTGAAATACGCAAGGAGGGCTTTAATTTATTAGCAGCGAAAATTACAGAAGCACAGAAATTTTCAACGAACAATAAATGTCAAACGGAAAATTCTGTTCCTCAAGAGTCTGGTATTTTCAAAGGTTTTTCGAAGTAAAGTCCTATATTTTTAAAATCGATCTTTGTCGCGATCAATTTTATCTGAGCCCATATTCGTCGTTGAACTTATATAGAGTATATAATTTATAAATTAATGTTTATGTGACTGAATAAATTTCAAAGCAGAAGTATATGAATTTCAGAGAAAATTAGAGAATTATTCGATGATATTCAACATGAGGGTATTTACATTCGAATGCCGTTGTAAAGGGGAAGGATTGAAGAGATGTGAGGACAGCTGAAATTGTTAGCAAAAGCAGAAAATCGATGCGTACTAAGAATAGGAAGTTTGAGAAGGTGTGCTCACATAGGCAGCAAAAATACTAGTTCCAATTTGGAGCTGCAATCGGCAATTCGATTGTATGCGATTCGTCATCGAACCTCTGGTAATATGCAAAACGCAAAAAGGTAACACCTTCAAAGTTAGGAAATAGGATGGTAGGTAAGGGAAGCTAAAAGATAAGCCATTTTTAGAAATTCGCGCATTAGATCACGCTCTTACATAAGCATCGAAGACAAGTGAAGAAGCTATGCGGGGCACCGGTAAAATTTGGGTTTTTCTATTAAGCTGATGTGACCAACCGCTTTCATAAATTATCAGTGAATCAACATAACGTGAATATCAATGTATATTGCATATCATCCAGAATTTGCTGGAAAACCTTTAAAGCTTTGTTCAAAGGTAATGAGTACAATGACTGAGGCCAATAAAAGCTAGTAAAAATTAGCAAAAGTTACTTGCTCAAAAGTGAAAAATGCTATTTATTGCTCGTAGTTAACGAAAACTCACCGAAAAATTTGCTCACTGAAATGGTTGGAATCGGTGAAAAAACCCACGAACTGTGCTTCGAATGCGCTTTAATATATACTTGGATATATAGACTACGAATTCAAAAGATTTATTTTTGGATCACATCTGACTAATTACGCAACATATTTGCATATGCAAATATTAGGCATCTTTAATTGTGTGTAACTGACAATGTAGATATTCGATCGAAATGTGTTCAAATTCAGGTGGTTGGCAGCAAATATTGTGGCAATAACTTTTCAGTTAATGAGTTGAAACGAGTAAGTAATAGACACGTACAAATATATTCACATTGGCATGACAATGTTAATATATGTTTTTTACGAGAAATTACAAGAAGCACAAATCGCGCCATCTGTGCCTCAATTCAACGAAAAGTATGGGGCAATTATTTTCAACGTTGGTGTATTTTGCAAGAGGAATAATTGTTCAGTATTGATTTTGGTCCAGTGCTATAAGGATTTGCTGAAATCTTCAAAAGTGTTGCAAAATGCAAAAAAAAAACGACAATTGCAATTCAGAATGAATAAAATGCAATTTGAAATGCTAAAAAATCGAAGGGGCCTTAAAAATGACATAGTGAAAATTCACTTCCAGAACAAATGAAACATCGATTTTACTAGCCGCAGGTGGTGTTGCCTGCAGCTGGTAAAATTAGGCTGATGAAAACTCTTCCATCTATTCATTTTTCATCAACTAATAAATAAAAAAACCTATCATGGAAGAAAGGATGGTGAGTAACCTTAAATTGCACTGGTGAACTGTCGCAGAGCTAAACAAAACCTAAAAAAAGATTGGTGGTTAAAGCGATGCCGTCAAACCGGCTTAATCATCGGAATTTCAGAAACTGCTTTTGAGATGTGCTGTCGATATATATTCCGGCATCAAGGAAGTTAAGGTATCCCCCTAATCGAGTTGAAATCTTCCATCGCCGCTTCCAACATTCTTTTTTTCAGCGCACATCAAATTGCATTTCCATTGTGATGAGGTTAGCACTTCTGCTGCTTCCAACTTCACGAATGTAGTCAACGCCTTTCCGGGCAACACTAGGAAAGAATTTCCCCGAATCCGGAGAACTCTAAGTTTACCACTCCTCCAAGGATTCCCCCTAAGACAATAATGCAGTGCGGGGGATGCCGGTATGAAAGCAGGTTGCATAAGACCTGCAAGAATAAAGAATTCTTCGAATGCACAGAAGATAAAGGTTATGAGGTGAGTTATCATGCAACTCGCAGTTGAAATGCAGAGCAGAAAAGAAGAAAAAACTTTAAAAAAATAACATTAATAGATGCAGAAATGATATACTGCAAAAAGCAAAATCAAGAAGAGTTGGATGCATAATAAAGGTAAATGAAACACCTAAGAGTAAGTAATTACGTCTTTTCATCATCTCAAATACTAAACAATTTGGAGGCTCATGTTTAAAGACGCATATATTACACACCATAATAGCACTAGAAAATAGTTCATTCCCAAGCCTAATTACTCGTGTGAAAAATGTTTACAGAAAAGTTTTATCAACTCTGAGCTGTTACTTCCTGTTCCAACTATTAGAGCAATGAAAAAAAAATTTTTTTTAGCATTCAATATTTCCAAGTTCATCAATTGCGAAAGATTACGAGATCGAGTTGCATGAGATATAACTGAATTTATTTGATTTCTCTAAATTCCCATAACAAAAAAAATAGCTGTTAAAGTAGAGGATTCCGCTTAGATCATAAATCAATCATTCTTCCAGAAAAAAAGAAATTCCTCGACCTCAAGCGTTTTCATCTCTTATATATTGAATGAACTATAAGTAACAAAACCAAGCTGTAATATAGTTACAAGAGTTTTTTATGCAAAAAATATAAGACATAAAGTGCAATGTTGAAAATTCCATTGTCGGTACTTAATATTTTCTTTTATGCTTTCGTAGGCTTAGACAATCTCTTGTGATATGATGAAATTTTAGAGGATTACCTAAATACTTAAATAAAGGTCGATCTGAATAACGGTAAAATGAGCTGAAAGAGAGGAACACTTGCAGATAGAATATTCGCATCGTCAAGCGTTACTAATGGCAACACGATTACGAATGCCAACTAAATACTTCAGCTTTATGTGCACTATTTATCTTATTCATTTACGTTTTAGAAACGTAAGAACATTTAGGTTAAATTGTGGTATTTCCATTTCTACCTTCTTCATCTTCACTCTATCCCTATTTCTGTAAGTAAAAATCCTTTTGGTTTATTTTATTGATCGAGCAGTTGTATCATTAAAGTAAGAGGCGAATAATGAAACTATTGTGAATTAATTATTTTTCCGTAATAATTAAAGCCCGAATTTATCGAGAAATCCAGAAGCATGAATTTGGATAAAATCCGAATAACAGCACTCATTCCAAGCTGTTAAAATTCAGAGAGATGTGGTTTTTTTTTTGCATAATAAAATCGATACATATATTGACAGATGGGTGGATTGAACATCCGTTCTAGTTGAAGATAATCCACTCAATGGAATCATCGAATTTGCACTATAAAAATTTCTTTTAAGTGAGTAGAGATATTAAAGCATAACGTGCACGTGGATACTCGAAGAACAAAGAGACAAAGAAAATAAAGAAAATACAGTAAGTAAATAAAGAACAATCAATGATGAGATATGTTAGAGATTCAAACGTAAAGAAAGTGGGATATTTCCGTAGCGAAGAAGCTATCCATATAAGTGCAAAATCATTAATCAACAAAATACAAGCAATGATCGCGTTATGTGATTAAAAGTGATAAAAATAATACAGGTAAATTAAAGGTAATAATAATAAAGGTAGTTAAACACCTTTCTGAAAATCTCTCAGGAGTCACTCATCAATAATGACATAGAGTTGATGCACAACGATTAAGCATTCATCTAAAGTTTTCGTATTATTGAGCTTAAGAATTCAGTGTAATTTTTACAGACAATAGTGTGCAAGCTATTTCCCTTCTTTCCTATCCCTCTCCACTTCGCCACTACCTAAATTCACTTAATTTACCCGAGTTCTTACCCGTAACGTTCTCGCCACTATGGAAAATAATTGTTGCTGAAATATGTTGAAAGTTCATTAGTCACTCAAATATGCTCATAGAGATACTCTACTGTAATCAAGCTATTTCTAAAATAATACAATGATAAACACAAAGCATGCGTAGAAGTTTTTCCTTGTAATGAAGTCATATGATTATTTCATTTGCAAATAGTTCGCGAAGTTGTTCGTGCTCAAATACCTCACTGGCGCTATCTGAAATTATCTAAAAAATGATAATGAACCTTATAAAACTCGAATAAAATTCGGATTTCTCGAGACAAACTGTTTCCTCAAAAAAAAAAAAAATTTTAACATTTTCGACTTCAACTAAGCACTGCTTTTCTTTAAAGTTAAAATAACATTCATTTCAGCAATCGTTTAAAAGGATTTATGCAGGGAAAATAGTGGATTTTACTTGATCGAAATATTATTTAACATTTAAAGAACAAATTTTTAGCAAAAAATTTTTTATTGATAAATAAATACAGATATATTTACCACAATCGAGCACTGCAGGAAGTACGATCTCATGCATATGCTTCATTCGTTCATTAGAAGGTAACGAATTCGGTGGATAATTTGTTCGCTCACATAAATAGGCGAGAAGATAATGCAACCATAAAACATTACTTCGTGGTGTGAATTTACGCCAATCATTGCTGTAAATAATATCATTCATTGAGTGAATTAGCCACATAATTAAAAAAATGAAATTAACTCACTTCTATTTTGAATTTTTCTATCACCTATCATTGTATTTCAATGATAACAACATAAGTTCGAGAATATTATTGAATATATGAAGGGAGATAGAACGAGAGAAAAAGAGGAACGAAAAATGAGAAGAAATATTGTTAGCATAAATGAGAAATAAATTTTTCATGCGATGATCGAGACATTTAAAGATAAGAAAAATATCGTTTGTAATAGTGAGGTATTTTTGAGTGCACGGTAGAGTTACTTAACGAGAGTATTCACAATCGATAAAATATACAAAGAAATAAAGAAGGAACTTTTAAGCAAGCATCATATATAATTTATTTGTTCAATACGCATAGTTAATATTGTCAGAGAAAGTCTCCACCCCTCTCCCTCCCTATGCATGGTTCTTCCTTCACTCAAACCCACCGTCATCAACACTATTACAGGTTTTTCAGAAAAAAATATTTCAGGAGCAAATTTTTGCGGAATGAAAAAAAATACAAATAAGAATTCCAATAAAACTGAATTAAAAAAGCAAAAGATTTAATCATGAAAGCATAAAAAGCATATTTAGGTTTTGGCTATATGCAAATTTCAGATGTAAATTTCATCATCGCATATTATCCTCATAATTTCTTGAAGCGAACACTTTAACAATGAGTTTAATTTGATGAATTAACATCTGTTTAATTGATGAATTGATGAATATTATCGATCGATGAATTTAATTTACATAATTCAAGCAATTACAATCAGCAAATAATAGGAATAAACAAACCAATTTTCTCGTTTCATCATTCGATATATATCAAATTGATAATCTCCTTTACCACAAAATAGTTTACTTTCCATCGAGAGATCTGTACGTATTACCGCTATACCTGAACGTTTACAGTTTCCTCAAGAAATTATTTGCAAAAAAACTAAATTATTAAACTATCACGTTTCCTCATTTATCAGTTACCTACCTCTCCATTGGTCTCTAAATATACCCTTATTACACCCATACTTTATCCTTAGTCTATAGAAAGAATTGAGATGGCTTTCTCTCGTGAAAACTATTTAAGAAAAACATTCTGCAGCGGAACCGAATTTAGAGAGGAATAATTTGAAGTAAGTGTGAAAAAATTCACCTCACACAGCGCCTATATAGAACTTCAATTAAAGAATATGCAAGAAAAAACCTTTACTTATTCTTGACAATGAAAAATCGATAATCGATATTTGAACGCCACGTGAACGAACCCTCATCTCTTGACCACGAAATATGAATCTGTTAAGATCACATTGAATAGTAATGATATTGGATACTTGCAAACTTAATGCTTTAGTAGATATTTATATGAAACCAGAAAAAAAGTCAGAAAAGGGGCATTTGTATTGAAGAATTTTTTTGCTTAGATTTCTGTTTTTTTATTTGGTTTTTTATTCATTTATTATTTTTTTGCTATGCTGAAAGTGCGTCATATTGCCAATGATAATGTCGTTTGTACGAATACGGATATGGCTTGTGAGAAACGTTTGAACTGCAATTTTAATAAAAATTCCCACATATGCATAAATATAGACCAAGCAATTATGCGGGGCCTCATTATTAGGAAACGAGCCTATGAAATAATTCACTTATGAATTCAACAAATGGCGATTAGATTTGTATGTGCAATGAACCAATAACTAGTGCTACAAACTCTTCACATTCATAATTAATTGATATCTGAAGGCCATTCGGAAATTAAGCAAAAACGTTTCACTCGTACCACACGGTGTTACTTCAGCGTTTCCAAAATTCACCGCAAAAGCAATCTTTTTGCCGCTTTTGATTTCTTGAACAATTGGCGCAGAGAACAATTGTAAGTCATCATTGGCAAAATGCACTCGCCATTAGCGTATCGTTCAAATAAGTAAAAGTGTTTCGTAAATGTAGAGTCCAAAAATATGCTTGAGCATAGTTAAATTGTTCATACTCAATGTGAAGTATGCGTCAAATAAGCCGGTTATAATATCATCTAAAGGTGAGCACTTGATAATGTCATGCCCTGAAGTGTTGAACACCGTATATCAGTGAACAGAAGCCTAAGGGTTATAAGTATTTCATTCAGGAATGAAGAGGAGGGAGCTACTGAGGAATATTTCAAAAAGATATAAATTTAAAAAAAAAACAACAAGCCAGATATACCTTAAACTTTTCGAGATTAACACCACCATATGAAGTTTCAAAAATAATAAAATATTGTTTATTAGTGAATAATTCCGGTGAATCGTTGTAATATGATCGTTTTATGGCGAACTTCTTCCATGCTAATGTGAAAATTTTTGGACATTTCCCTTTAATTATTGTCTTTTAAAATCGTCAATCATTTCACAATACTAGAATTTTTATCACAATATTTAATAATTTATAGCAGTTCCCGATTGAATATTCTTTAAAATAGTTCATAGTATAACTTACCTTTCAAATTTATTAGTATTTTTGGGTTATTTTCTATTAAAAATTCAGCATATTTCGAGCAGATAATGACATCTTTATCGAAAATTTCTTTCATATATTTGTGAGATTTCAATAAGCCAAAAGTAGTGATTTATAGAGAGGATAAAATTCATCCAGTCATTGAACCAAATTTCGTCCAGCTAGCGTATGGAATACTCAGTCAACTTTTACCTCCTTTTTTTTACAGACAGCACAATGATTGAATCAGCAAGGTTTTAATCCAGTGATGAAAAATGAATTACGAGGAACAAAAGCAGGAAATTATCACTAAAGTTCTCTGGGATATCATTTCACCCATATGTGAAAATCAGTTGTTACTACCATTAGAATTTAAAACATAAGGAATGCAAATTTCGATAAAAAGCTCATTCCCACTTCGATTTACTTACCTATATTCGAGGATTACTCTCTACAACGCATATTTTCTCAGTAAATCAAAACATGAATCAAAACAAGGATTTTTAAAAACTCTTTAGCTCTGGTTTCGTATTTGAATATGTGCAGCAATATAAAGGTATATAGTTATTTACATAAGTCATAAAACTCTTCAGCGGAAACCATTTGGTATTTCTGATTGAGCATTTTAGACAACTTATGCTCAATATCAAGTTGCTTCCAATTAGAAACTTTAATGTTGCCAAATATAAACCCCTTATAGCTCATGAAAACGAATCGAAATATTGCCTCTCATTGCAAAGATTTGTATACGTACCGCGAACCAAATGGATTCGTTGTGCACCAATAAAGCATGGTGTTGAGAATCGAGCATCGGATGATAATGTTCCAATCTCTTTGTAAATAAGTACCTCAGGAAGAATATTATTAAATGTTTTGAATTTTCCAATATTTAATTCATTCGCTTCAATAGGAATCACCTGTAAATTTTACTCGAAATACTTTATTACAATCGCTCAGTTTTGTTGTTCATTGAAATCTTGCTGCTCATATAGTTTTGCAATTTTTAGCCTACCCTTCTAATGACTTGATTTCCTAAGTTACTAATATATTCGAAGAGCGATAATTCTCAATACGATGAGATAAATACTTTCTAGACATGAGAAAGGATGAAAATTGCAACTGAGAAACTTTGAAAAAAAAACTTTAAAATATCAAATTTTATTATTTCACCTTTAAAACGATCTTTGAAAGATCTCGAGAGCGTATTTCATAAACTTCGCTGAATGCTCCTTCGCCGATTTTTGAAAATTCTTTCAATGAGCTGCAAAAATAAACAATCTCGGATTTAATCGTGCTTAGGAGAAAAAATCTATCAATTAAAAGCTGTTTAAATGAGTTTAATTCAATAGGATTTATAGCACTGAAATTAGGCAATAAGTCAAATTTAATGTTTTTTTAAGTGCTCAAGTCAGGTTCCTTTCCAATTTTTCCAATTTTCCCAATTGCAATTTCCAAGTTTCCGATAAAGCCAGGTCCAATAAAGTTTCCCAAAATTACACAAAAATAATCGCTGTTGATGTAAAAAAAAAAGTGGAATGCGCCAATTATTCCTTCGTTTACGCTTTATTTTAAATGTGTTCGACTACGACCCGCGTCCGCAGTTGATAAATGGAGCCTTCATAAATCGATGTCATTGCTACTTCATATCCCACTTCTGTGATCTTATCACCCAAGTGAATCAAACCCTGCCAACTAGATAAAATCCTACGCTGTGGACATGGAAACACGTTTCTCCCACATTTCACAATTCAGTTCAGCTGTTACTATTGGTTGTTTAGTGATGGTCTTCATGTGTCATCAAGCCCAGCTGACGTCAGTGGCCAATGTGAATGCTTCACATGGATGTTATGATTTTCCAAACTGGGTACTTATTTTGTTTGAAAATTTAAGAAATTTTGTAATTTTTGCTCAGCAATTAGAAAATTGAGCATAAAAGAAAAATTCACTATTGATTGCTTAATTCGTTCACTGTTCGCGCTTCACCAAATAAGACTATCCTCCGGCTTTTTTTTTTTNNTATATATATATATATTGATGAAGCGCTTTCAATTTATTAATCACATATTTTATCCTTTTGTCGTTATAGTGGCATTCATTTGCGTTGGTCATCCAGATGGACATTTGATATTTACAAAAGTGACCAAATGTTTGGACAATTACACGACGTAATAGAATGAAATATTGGCTGTAGTGGAATTGTGGAATAACTGCATAGCCTTCGTGCTTCTTGGCCATGCTCACCTTACTTCTATACCTTCACCCCAGCGTTTCTTTCGTCACAGTTAGTCATCGCCGTACCTAATGCGACTGTGAAAACCAACGACTGAGCACAGATGAGTCTACTGAATCAACGCCCTCGCTCGATCATCCATTCCTCCAGCCACTTCGCCGAGAAACGTGAATATTTAATCAAATAGTAAATATGGTGATCCCTCATAAGGTGGCAGTATAATATCTCGTCAGTTCAGTAATTTGATAAATGGAACATGTACTCTAAAACGATTTAGTGCGCGGAAACGAGAAAGGTGGGAGGAATCTACAGTTAAGGTTTCAACTCCCAAAAATCACCGGAAGCGCTATTTATAAAGAGAGAAGACAATAGCAGGCAAACCTTAGACAATTTGAGAACAATGGCGGAAAAGGGAAACTAAAAAAGCAAAAGTAATGCATAGCAATGAGAAAGAAATTATGCGAAGAAATTATGGTACTTTACAGTCTGATCATCAAACCAACTTAAGCGGCTTATGAGCGTAGACACGCATTACTCGTTTCAAAAATATTAGACGGCAATTTATTCTTGATATCGATGAATTTCATTCGCAACTAATTCAAGAAGGCATTGAGTGCTTAAGTTGACACTTTAAGCTGACTTTTAGTTAAAACGATGATGATATTTTCCTCATGAGTCGGGATGAACTAGAATATTTCATGAGATGCAACATCGGATAATGGCCTTTTGTTTCTTAGTAAAAGACAATTTAACGCTCACCATTCTATTGTCTTCAAATCCTAGTTACTTCAAAAATTCTTTGTAATGTCGGATTGCAATTAGATCGCCACATAGACAAAGATCTCTTGCAAAATCATAAGCGTCGAGGTTTTTGCTCAGTTTTATATGTTAAAAGGTCAATACGAAAAGCAGATAGAAGTGCAGTACTCTATTTGACGGCGACAAAGGATGCACCACAAACAGTATGCAAAAGTATTTCAGGTGATTATGTAAAAGTGATCAGAATATACAATTTGCAATTATGTGAGGGATTTTCAGCCATTTTTATATCTGAAATTTTGGTTAAGCTTGAGGTGATATGCCAGTTCATCTCTTGCATTTCGAGTGTGTTTTCTCTTCTCAATGGAAATCGTTGATGAAAATATTGAAGGACGATTTCGATAAACACCGAGCGGTGCCGGCAAAGTAATCGTCCAACGACTGAGAAAGTAAGAGATTCAATCCACAGGCGTTTAATAATTTTGTCAATACCTCAAAACACATCTTAACATCCTCGAAAATATTGTCATAAATAGCACTGCCTCTGTTTAAAAAAAGGTCAAAGGGTATACTTATATGCGCTGTTTCATGACTACTGTCCCTATTGTATTTGTCAAAGGTTCTTTGTCTGTAGTTAGACTGAAAAAATAGATCATCTTCTCTATTCAAAGCAAGCGACATCATACCTCCTCCTGTCAAGGAAGGCGGCGTCACCTTATCGTCTTCACGATTTATCTCGACGCTAGCAGTTTCGATGTTCTCCTCTAATAATTGCACATAATCGCAATTTTCAACGCATACCTGCAGTAAACTTTTCAAAATCACAAAGCGTATGGCAAGCATCACAGATTGTATGTACTTTTCATAAAGCAATGCCGTTATCTACCTACCTATTCAATCATTGAAACGCTCTATTTTTGTCCGTCTTTTGTAGAAATTTTGTAAGTCATTATTCATAAACGAAGAAAGAAGATTGCAAAATAGGAAAAAGAAAAGAAAAAAAACTTGAAAATACCGTCGTATTTAAATAATTTTTACATTCAACTTTCAGTAAGAACTCACTAAGTTTATAAAATGATTAAAAAATCTGCGTGGAGAGAAATAACTGGGCGAGGTAAAGAAACAGTAAACATCAATATAGCAGAATGTGAATAAACTGGAGATTGAGTGAATCGAGATGCTCATAAAGGCGGAAAAATTGTTCTCACTGTTAGGGTAGGCAAGTGAATAATGAGATAACTATGAGTTGGAAGCTGTGACGTAAGCTGTTCAATTTGTTAGTTAAAGGGAATATTTGAAGATGAGGAAGAAACCTTTCACAATGTTGAGCTAGCTTGAATATTGCCTTCTAAAGAAATATAGGAGAAATGCTTTAGAACTTTTTATTAAATAATAAGAAATTCAGCGATATTCCACCGATTGAAAATTGATTACTCTAGGTTGAACTCTATAGTTCGGGGTATATGATTTAGAAAATACCTAGCAGAAAGTGAAAGTAATAAAATATTTACTCAAACTTTCGAAGACACTGATGCCAACAATCAGAATTAAATGTGAGGATCGAATTTTCGCGCACTACCTGAGAGTACGGCAACAATGCACAATTAGTGCGTTTCGAAAAATTTTTGCAAGTGAGCGAAATATCAAAAAAAAAACTTGAGTTTGTACTCAACTTTGTAGCAGGTGGAGCGCTCAGGTGCGACTTCGAGACATGAAGTTTGCAAGCTTGCCAGCTATGGACTAGAGCTTGTTTCTTTTACGTAGAGGATGGTCGGCACAGCGATCCCCGAAGTCTTTCAAGATTTGCTAAATACGCCGTGATGATATGTTGTGAGGCCGTGCTCACAACCTACCCACTGACCAATAGGTGAATATGGACTTTTCGGCTACTTCATCCATATTCTAACCCGCATGGATTCACTTAATCGGTCGTTGGAATTGGAGCAGTGATTGTGAAAAACGAGAAACTTGGGAACACCTAGGTAATAACTGGATTCTTGAATTTATTGACTTTATTCTTGCATTGTTTCGCATCCAAATTTCATGAATTTCGAGCCTATAAATGTTGCACATTGCACATCTAATTAACATTAAATCCTACTCTCATAGATTTACATACAGAAAAATGGCATCCATATGCATTTGCATTTATAAAAATTGAAGATTTGCTTCAGAATGTCCACGCACTCTTATATGGCCTCAAAGTGCCACGATTCATATTTATTCATATTTCATATATTTTTCCATGGTGACGACGAATTTAGTGCATATGGTCCAGCAGTTTTTTGATGCAGCCCCACCGGTTATTCACTACTAGGGTCCCAACCCTTTTCGCTAACTTTAAAGCTTCCCCTCCCCTGACCCTGTAACAAAAACCACTTTGGAGAGTTCCATTTGCGCATACTAACCTCAGCATTTAAGTGGCATGGCTGTAAGGAAATTGCAATATCCGATACGCCTAATGCATATGGCGTCATTAATAGGAGCAGTGATGCTGGGCGATTTCCAAAACTAACTTTGCACGTTCCTACATCAAAATTTGCTCGAAAGGAATCCCAAACCAATATGAGAAGAAACGAGAGAATTGAATATTCGATTCTTCCTTTTGTTCGCCTACTGCTTTATGAGTTTTTAAGTTCTTAGTAGCTCGAAAGCAAAAATTCTAAAAAGACGCCCCAATTCATCGGCAATGCCGAGACAAAAAAGCTGGAAATTTGGCTAGGGCTCGAAGTAGGAATGAGGAAGATGGATGAGAGTTGTCTAAATGAGAATTTTGCCATTGGTGTGAACAACCTGAATTCGATCAACAATAGCGTCCACTACACTCAAATCCCTCGCAACTTCAATCTCTTCGTTTGACATCGCCCGTCTCCGTCTCGCTCTTGTTTGCATTTTTCGTCGACTTTGAGTAGCAAAAAACATAATTCTCAATTTCTCTGTAAATATATAGTCGACGGAGGAGAGCAAATTTGCATGAAATTCTTTGGAACATCATTGAGTTGGTATTGTAATTTTTATCGTATCAGCCACGGATAGCTTCGCGAAACGCAGTAAGGGTGAAGCATTTCGAGTTATTCTCAAGTAATCTCGTATCAAAATCAATTAAAGAGATCAGGCAAAACCCTTAATAAGCAGTGACGGCATTTCGATGATGCACATTACATTTATGCTGTAATGGGTTGCAAATTTCGTCTGCTTTTCGGCATTAGTGAAGTTCAAGTCCAACTGCAACACCACT
Source organism: Baylisascaris schroederi (assembly GCA_006503575.1). Classification (NCBI taxonomy): domain Eukaryota; kingdom Metazoa; phylum Nematoda; class Chromadorea; order Rhabditida; family Ascarididae; genus Baylisascaris; species Baylisascaris schroederi. The sequence goes on from QEWY01001877.1 coordinate 1,184,750, forward strand.
GTTGTGAACATCATCTGCGGTGGAAAAAGTCGCACATTCTAATCCAAGCAAACATCAATGAAAAGTTAATACGAATGTGGTGAAATTTTTTGTGGGAAACATTTAACTGCCATAACTCCGATCATTTGGCGAATGCATGAAACTCTCTGATCATATATTGGACGATAAATTTTGGGATTGTCAGCAAAGAGCTTACTATTGCTCAAGATATTATTGAAAGCTCCTCAGGATGTTATCGGAAACATCGTTGTTGTAAATGAATAACAAAATAGGGCCCAAAACACTTCCTTATGGGAGATCGCTAAGAATTAGATGTGCAGCGGAGTAGCTGAACTGAAATGCATATAAAGTGAATTCAACAATGAGATCACAAAATGCGATTGAATTAGCAAATCGATGATCGATGTGGACGAAGCGGAAAGCGATTGCAGAATTTGTTGCGTGTAAGTTGGAAGTTTGAATCAGTACGCGGAATTGATCATGTCGATGGTTTGGCCTTGACGGCTGGTTGTACACTAGTCGTTAGGCTCGTTCGTCTGTCTGTTATCGCGCTTGCATCGAATGTACTTTAGTTGTCGCAAATTTTTGTGAAAGCACACCGTTAGGTCTTTGCATCCTTGTGCATGATTGTGTGCGCACGCGCGTGCGTGTGTATGTGTGTGCGTTTATGTGTGTGTGTGTGTGTGTGCGTGTATCTGGATGCATGCGAGTGTTTGGGCGTGTGTTTGTGTGTCTGTGCACCTGTACGTGTGTGTGGGTGTGTATGTTGTGTGTGCGTGTGCGCGTGTGCGTGTGTCTGCGTACTTGTTCAGTAGCTTCAGTCCACAAACTACAAGAGTCGTAACGGTGTGAAGATCTATTATATATATATAAACTATCAAATCGCTTCAGAATATAAGAGTTAAATCCAACCTGCACCATTTTTACAAAATGTTAAGGGCCTCTCTCAGGTATTCCATTCGATGTGGTTTTTGATACATCAATTAGGTATCCAAGTCCTGGGTACATCTGTTGTAACTAAGGAGGCATGTGAGTGTACAGAAAGATGTCAGCAATTCATTCGCCTATAGCGTTAACGTGTATTAAAATTGCTACCCATAGAAATAGTAGAGGTGAGACCTCTGTCACTATTTCATTCGCCGACTAAATCTCAATGATCTTTCTTGTGATAATTGCCTCAGTGATATTGCTTCAGTATTCACTCGGTGATAATTGCTCATCTTTTATGATTTGATTGTTTTGTTTTTTCCTATATATAAATTGTTGTCCCTATATTAATCGTTAAATTTTATTGCATTATATTGCTGAATTTTACATGTTCCATGATTTTTTTCCCTTTTGTATTAATTTTATCTGGGCACATTTATCTTATCATAAACTTATATGATAATTAAACACTTCCGATTCCGATTATTTGAATAAATACCTCATTATCGAATATTTGCAAAACATTTTTAATAGCCGAACATTTCAACTGTGACCGCAGTTTCGAGGCAGTCTTATCCCAGGTGTACAATCGTGTAACATTTCAATTAAGGAAGTAACAGATACAAGGAATATGCTAAAGCGTTTCCGAACATATTTATCCACCTTAAGGTGAGACTAAAATATATAGTTGAACTATGCTAGAAGTTATAAAAAAATGCCCAAAGTAAACTTTCGTATATTTTTACAAATTCAGGAAAGTATCAGAAAAAATGAAGAAATATTTGCTCTTGCAAAAACATATATTGCTTATTTTGTGAATTTGTTACTATTATTATTTTTGCAAACCATTAAAACATTACTATTATTTGCTATTATTATATATAAAATTAAACGTCGTAAAATATTTGTAATGAGTAGGAACATAGTAAAATTGAAAAATTTGCATTTTTAATGCATACACTTGGCAGTGAAACATTGATAGCACTAAACGTTACTAAATAAGAACAACAGACATAAACAGAGAACGAATATATTTAAAAAAAAGACAAAAAAACGCAAAGAATTCCAACAATTGATATAATAACGAGGAATGACTATAACATGGGAATTTCTCATAAATATGCTTGTATCGCACTGAAAATCAACTAGCAAATATTTCTTAATTAAATCGACTATGTCATTTAAAAATTTTATACATAATCGATTTTTTAATTTATTGAAATATATTTCAATGAAATTAGTGAAATCAATTATATTATTTTAACAGATATATTCCTCAATACTAATAGAAAAATTTTTTCTCACGAAATTGTGCATACTTTATTTTTCGATTAGAAATCTTTAAAGAAAATTTACTAAATGCTGATATAGGGAATGATAAGAAATAGCGGTTAGCAAGTCGTTTCAATAATTAGAAAAATTAAATTAATGAAATATTCATAAACACCGCCTCGATTTATGCCACAATAATAGCTTCATCAAGTGGGAATGATTCGTGAATGAATATAGATTATTTTAAGAGTATTTTCATATTTTTATCTCATTAATATATAACTCTTCATTGACTCAATTGAGAAAATTTTCGAAAAAAAAGATTATCATGTTCCATCAGGTAATCTAGTGATAAGCTTCAATAATGATTTATTTATTGCAATTTTTGAAAATTCTCTTGTAAAAACAAACGATCTATTCAGTCGAAATCAACACTGATGTGAAAATTCGCGTTAAAATTTGATAAGGAGAGATCGAAAATTAAAATGATAAAAATATTTCGAAAAAAAATTTCAATTAACAAATCAATAAAGATATAAGTTGAATAACTTTAATGAAGCATTACATAATACAATGAAAAGAATGAAATTTTCTTCATCATATTTAATTTGCTCATTATTTCTTCTTTCATAAGTTACTTCATAAGCCTCTTCTAAGGAAATAAGGTAACAAAGTAAAATAACTAAAGTAATTTGTGAGCGTAGTACTTTGCCTATGTAATATTGCTATCGATCGATAGGAATCTCATCGAAACATTTACAATCGGCTGCACCTGTCTCAACGTCTGGCACCGTATGAATATAGCAGTAGCCACCTTCTAAACCCTGCAATCACATAGTTTGAAATTTGGAAGGTTGTATCGAATAACAGCACCTACTGAGGCCCGATCGAAGAAAGACTCCAGGGTTGGGATTGGAGATACACTTGGTCGTGATACCAACATCCTGTCGTTCAAGGATTCCCTAGAACACCCTACCTTTTACGGATTTCAGACCCACAACTACCCACGATTGGGAAATTCTCACGAATGTCCGACTCTTCAAGTTGCCTACGAGACTAGACAACAAGGTCGTGCTGCAAAAGGGGGGGGGGGGAGGTTACCAGAAATGCCCAGAAGTATGGTGATCCGTGGTGTCGGAAGGCGTGCTTCCTTCCGCTATGCTTGCCGTCTCTGAGCCTCGAGGACAATTTTTCTGCCATTCAAGGCCTGCAATACTACTCCACTACTGGAGCAGCGAAAACGGTAATATCGCTTCCAGATCACATTTAACATGAACGTTGAACACTCAAACCTTACGTAGCACTTCGATAGCCCAAAATCGTCCCAAATAGGCACATCAACTCGGCTAGTGGAAGAAGGTTATACGGTAGAGAAGAAGAATATTGCATTATCTACGCGATATTCGTTCCGTTAAGACATAAAACGTCACAGTGAAATGTTTGAAAATGAATGATGGAAGAAATGCCTGATCAGATTTCCGCGGGAAACGGAAAATTTGTACAATTTTAGCCGACTAAAATTCTCTCGGCATTTCTCAGTTGTTTTTTTTTCGATCAAGAGCGGAATCTAGTTTTTACTCAGGTACTTTTAGTCGGGTGTCACAAAAAGGTGCTAGTGTTATTTTTTTCTCAAATATTTCTAGTTCTACCGACTTTTTACAGCACATTATCGGAAATCCGGTTTTCTATGATTGAAATGCTTTGGTTTATTGACTAATATAAATACCATTGAAAAAAAACTTTTGAACAAAAAAAAGCGTCGAATTATATGTTCAAGTCAAAATAAACTCCCTCATGCGGATTTTCAAAGAAGAGGAGCACTTAGATAGGAAACGAAATAAACTATTAAACATGCGTCATTTGAAACATGCAAAAGCAATGTAACATGAGAAACGTTCAGAAAAATATAGGTCTGAACTTTTATGTAACCAATATGCACCTAATATTAGCAGTGCACCATGTAAATATTCTGGCCAATTGTGCAATTGAATTCCTGAGATGTGCCAACGTTGCTGAGGATTTTGTTTTATATGCTTACAATAGAGGATAAGAGATAGTAGGTTAGGTAGAAGGGATCTATCTATATGAGGGGGAGAGGGGAGAGCGTAGAGGTGAGGATAGGATAGTGGGGAAGAGGGAACAAAACGATAAGTGCAAATTTAATGCGTATCAAATTTGATGCTAATTTGCCTCAATTAAATTATATGATTCATGATCAAATCCACTTATTTGAAATGATTATCCTCGATTATATCCATCATATCAATCATCGACCCCATTAAATTTCGCATAACATATCACCACTCACGTGAAATAGATTAGTAAATTGATATATTCGCCAACAAAATTGAATAGTAGAGACCTTTTCAGTACATCCTTCTGGCTCACTAAACTGGTACAAACAAAGACGATTCATATGAAAGAACTATATTGACCTTAATAGGAGATCATAGACATAAATTATTGGCGTATTACTGGCATTGTTTTGAAACTATAGATAATTTCGGTTTTGCCATAAGAAGTCGGATCCATATGTGTTAAGTGAAGATCAATTTGTGTATCCCACAATTGAGCAAATTGAACTAAGACTATCCTATTAGTCTGTAGCTACTAACCACTTATAATTTCCTTTCAAATTTTGATTAACTGATGATAGGTACCTAGGCGCGCTTCTAGGAAGGACGATGACAAGCGATAATGTCGCGGAATAATGACATAACGTATTCAGGGTTTCCAAGAAACAAGCTATTGATCCATTCAATAATAGAAAGTGGAAGTGAGGATAAAAAAGTGGGAAAGTTTTCGTTTTATGCATGAAAAATTCAGCAAAACTTTTTAAATTCCGTATGCGAGTTCTGGAAAAGGTCCAAACTTTAAAGGACACTGCATACACGCCCTCCACACGTTTCAGATGCGAAAAGATGTTGATAGGAAAGCCAAAAAAATAAAAAATAAAAGTTGGAACTAAAGGCATTTGCATGCAATACGGTAATAAGAGAGTTTTAATGCGATAAGAAAAACACAACACAAACCTGTGCTTTACAGCCATCACTACACGATTGTTGCCTTTCTAAACAAGGTGTTTTATCGAGTGGTGGTCGATATTCATGACATTTACAGCTGAAATCTCGTCCATCCCAAGCGATACAATGTCCATACCAAAATGAATCTTGCTTGCATATTTCATCACATGCACGATGATCACTACTATCACAACCGTATCTGCAATTTATTTCATTCAATTTTCATCTAATTTTATTGAATTTAGCAACCTAAGAGGCAAAAGGGAGAGGGTTTTTTTGATAGATAAGGTAGTGGGTTCTGTTTGCAAATGGAATCCTTACAATACACCATAGCAAATATTTGCTTTATTTTAAACCTTCGCTCTCATTAACCTCTTATTATATAAGCCATTTACAACCGTTATTCTTTCCCCACTCTTCAGTTCCGTGAATATATCTTCGAATGAACATGCGAATATATCACAAAGAAAGACTGTTACAAATGATATATGCGAAAGGCCATAAACTGATAGAGAAGAGGCATAAACGCTATAACGTATGTAGTAAATTGTACAAATGAATTTGAAATATGGAATAAAAGAGTCTGAAATAATGCTAGCGTGAAGTTCGTTTTGCGAGGGTGAGGTAGGTGTTTTCCAATTAGAATCCTTCCAATTTTTCGATTTTGCAGCGGTCTCTTCTCATATATTTCCATGCAACGTTTCCTTATTAGTACAAGCAAGCAGCAATATGGGATTCTCCATACAACATCAGATCATTTCTCACTAGTTTTCAAGCTTTTCGTTCCATCAGATAGAGTTTTTTTCTAGAATTAGAGCGCCTCAAAAATAAGCAAGCCTAACAGACTTCATTAGTGCACATCCGCTTGGCCATGTGACATGTTGCTTATCAAAAAGCCTCGTTGTGAAAAAAAAAGTTTTTTTTTTCTACAGCAGTGCTGAAAAGGAAACGTCTGGAGGTCGTTTAAATAAAACTCCTGATGAAGTCTCTTATGAAGATTGAGTATACATTTGCACATGCTGATTAATTTGATACTTTACTTGACTATGCTAAATAAATTCAAGCACAGCATTTAATTTAGTAAATATAGAAAGNGGAATAGTGGAGATACAATCGGAGAATTAAAGAATAAAAGAATATTTCTAGGTCGGAAATGGAATTACAAAAAAATTTCGCTATCACAATTAAAAATTGTATGTAGCGAACGCTAAACTCTGCAGATTAGAAAATTTTTCAGCTTCTTTTTTCATCTCAGATGCAATTGCAACGAACTGAAACGATTTATTAATCGATTTTTGTTCGTTTATATTTCAGTAGAAAAAAATTTAAATGAAAGTTGTTCATTATCGTTTAGCGTTTATTTTGAATAAATCTTTTATACAGTTCATATCAACGTATTATGGTAAAGGGGTTTTTGTTTCTCTTTGCGCTGTTGAATTTCCCAGTTAAAAATAACACAGGAATCTTCCCACTGAGGAAGTTCGCAATTCAATCATCCTCACCACTACGAGGAATTTTGATGCAGAATTCTTCTCCTTTCTAATGCCAACTCAATTTTTAAGCAGTATAGATACTCATTTTGTGCGATTTTTTATAGCAGTCATTCACTTTTATCTATGAGAATCGACGACCATCGATTATGGTTCTATGTGCTCAGTATTTTTGTCTTTACCGATATTATTCAATATGTTTTCCTTATGTATAATTGGAAATTAATGCAATATAACTCCCCCTCTCCTCTCGTATTTTTTTGGGTTTATTTCTGGTTGATTGTTATACCACAAAACTAATCGTAATTGGCTTTTTTTCTGAATCTGATTAAATAAAACAATTGTTGCTGAGTAACATTCGTTTAGCTTATAGTTCCCTAGACAGTTAGGTGGAATTGGACTTTATTCAAACCTGAATTCCTTTTGATTCCTTTGTTCTAGTGATTGCAAATTCGGATTGCTGAAATTGGGATTTATTTCAGACTCGATGAATTTGCAAATTCATCGAAAGAAATAAAACAATTATCAGACATCCAAAGAGAATTGAGGTCTCACAAAACAATGAAAAGTAGAGAGAGCCTTTCATCATGACATCATGAGAAAGAAAATAGTTAATATAAATTAGTGAAGCATATGTCAGTTGGCAAGAAAAAAAAACTATTAACTAGTGAAAAGATGTATGAGTTTCAAATAATTAGTGGAAGTAATAATTAAAATTTACGTAGGAAACACATTAACGATGATCAAAGCGCCCATCAAAGAAGATTGCAATCCCCTATATTTGTCAAAAAATTTCGAAAAACATCTTTTACTCCATTAAGNCTATATATATATATATATATATATATATATATATATATATATATATATATCATTGTTCTTATTTGCAGAGGTGTATACTCAAAAGGTGTGGAAAGAAATGGGAAAGGAAATTACATTTGGATTTTTGGCACATTCCCCAAATAGACGATAATAACCGGAAAAAAGAAATGGCAAATTTGCTCACATTTGATGATTCAATGCGAAAAAACTTCTACAGAGAAAATATACCATTTCAAAATACATAAAACTAGAATAGATTAAACAACGGTGAGATTTTTTGAATGCATACTGAACGTGTTTAATTGTGAATATTTTCTATGAAATATTGGCCACCTCATCACAAGACAAGTTTTAATCAAAATGGATAGGATGGTCATTTTTCGAATGATGAATTTCGGAAGTTGAAGAGCGGAATAAATATTTTGCAAATATTATATGCAGGTGGGTGACGGGAATTTGCATATTTTTTATATTGTGTAATTGATAAAAGAAAAAAAGAATATTTAGTACGAAAAGAACCACTGGTAACGAAAAATATAATCACAATGTTTCGCTGTCATATAGCATCGTTATTAGCAGACAATGAGTACGCTAAACATAAAGTAGGCACGAGGTGAGAGGAAGAAGTCAAGTAGAAGGAGGCTGAATGGAGGTGTAATGGGTGTAAGTGAGGGGGCGTTGGAGAAGTAAATTCGATAAATTAAATTGAATCGTTTTATAGAATTGTAATGGCAACCCAACCGATCGAATAGGACAGTCGACGCACAATATACTTTCTAAGTATTGAGGTGTTATAGATCAATAGTTAAGCAAATTATGATCTCTCTAAGATTAGTAACAGACTATAAAGGACTGCAGTTTGAATATCAGACGCAACGAAGTTATATCAAAAGCGTCCTCCTATATATTTTACACCTAAAAAATTTACATATTGCATGACTTAGCTAAGCAATTAATATGCTTGAATATGGAATAAATGGCATCGATATGTGCTTTAGTGTTTAGCCTATTACATCGATATATTTCAATAAACATTATAGAAAGAATAAATTAAGCTCAATAATAAATTCATATTTCAATCGATTCAATTACTCGAATAAATTTTCTATGAAAAATTTGAGAAAAAAATTAATATTAAAATTTATCATTTGTGAAAAATATTACAGTAAAATGATTAATTTGGTAAATTCAATTCAAATAGCAATAAAATTAAAATTACGAAAATTCAACGGATACAATTCACACTTAATGTCTAAGCAATCTTTAATGCTCATCGATCAATGTTGAATAGTGCTGCAGTCGTTTAAAGATGAGAAAAACTATTGCACACTTTTCGAATCGATTATATTTCTCTTATATACAAATAAATTTCAAGTGGGAAAATATTACCCAACAAATTTTTATTCTTTAAAATATTTAATTGAATGTAAGAAAAACATATTAATCAAGAAACGCAATTGAAAACTTCATATTGTGACAGCTTCTTTTAAGTACTTCTACACTTGTATCATAGTGTGATTATAGTGTAAAATACAATCAGAACGAATGCAAACAACGAGTAAATTTTTTCGTACATTTTAAATGTCGATAACTTGTTCCGATGTTGATGCATCAATTTGAAGGTGTCATCATCGGCTGTCATCATACGATACGTTCAAATAGTAGTGCGTCTATCAAAATTTGATAATTCTTTTGCTTTATTTGTTTTCGATAAAATTCAACGTTGATTCTAGGCAAAACTTCCGGTTAATTAGAGATAAAACTACCGGTTAATTCTAGGCAAAATTGCTGGTTAATTCTAGACCAAAAATTCCGGTTAATTTTAGGTAAAACTGCCGGATAATTCTAGATAAAGCTGCCGGCTAGTTGTATATAAAACCGTGGTTATTTCTAAGTAAAACTGCCAGTCATTCGGATGTTTATATTCGCAACTTACGCAACACATTTATATGGCAATACGCCGACATATGTAGAGATATAAACTCATCACTAAGAGCCGAGCAAATAAAAATTCAAACAAGCAAGCAAAAATAGGCATATTGATTGAAGTATGAGCACAACGAGACGAATAGCGTAACAAAGAAATACTGTAAAATCCGATCGTGCACTTAAATTTACAGACCAACCGGTTGTCCAGGTGAAAAAGAAATATATGAAAACATCAAATAATTTGTTTCCAAATTAGATCGATCAGCTATGCAAATCCTCGGTCGAAAAATTACTCTCTAGGCCTCATACGAGCGATATCCAAGCAATTTTAATCGGGTTATTTTCAGGCTTTTTCAATAACGAAAAAGAAATGTGATGAGAAAATTGAACTGAAACATGGGAAATTGAACTGGGATAACAGACATAGATGCATATATACATAATGTACCTATATAATTATAGAAATAAATAATAATGTGAATAGGTAAATAAATAAATAAACAAATAAATAAATAAACATGTATATATAAACACTTAACCATATATGCATTAACTCCTTGCTTCCGGGTTTTAACAGACCCTGCTACCGTCTAAAATATGACGCGTTTGCTTTGGAACGCTATGAATGCGACAAATGATACCTTGAAATTTCACAAACGAAGTTCAGTAACTTGTATATTAGCGTACAGAGTTTGGAAATTAGTGCCAAATTTGAGATGGATGAAAATGTTGACAACGACCGGTGAAAGATTCTATGGAATTGAGCTCACCTTGCTACTTTTTCTCATTTTTTCACATATCGTCTCATGCAAGCGACCGCTGTAGAATTCTTGAATAGAACATTCCCCCTCCCCCCTCCCCTCCTGCTCCCACACTTCCAACTCCCCTTTCTTGAATTTCGATTCGTTCCAGAAAGTTGAGAGCCTTATGAGCCTTTGATCTTTGAATACATAGAGACAACGTTTGTCAAAACGTTTTTTTTTCCAACGATATGTCAAAGCGCATGAAGAAATCGTTTAAACCGTAACTAGTTTGTCGCAAAACGAATGAAAGACCGAATTTAACATACGATATGAGATAGATTAACATATGTTGTTATGGTACAAGCAGAGCAGATATCAATACTAATGATTTCAATTTGCCTATATACAAATGAAAATTAGTCATAAGTGCATGTATCTATGAACTTATATGCTTCCTATTGGTATGATGCTCAACTTTGAAACTTTAAAAATTTTTTCAACATTAGGCAGTCAGAGTACCTCTCTTTTAACTTTCTCTATCTCCCTTCCTTCATCACTTGCAGGATGTTTTCGATTAATTGCAATAAATATTTTTAGAAGATGCTAGGAGTAAACAAATTTAATAATTGTATTAAAAGCAAATTTATAAGTTAAACTTCCCTCGAAAAAATTTTCATCAAAATGGATTTTTTTTTCGTCGAAAAATTTGCAACTTTATTTCAACTAATTCGATGGGATATTTTTTAACAGCCGTTTGGGCACTTTTTTTTTCTTCAAATCTCTTCAAAAATGATACGCGGTTGAGAATGCCGAAATGAAATCGATCAATCAATCAATACCGCTTTATGAACGTTAAAAATATTTTATTGCGTATTTGACGAGTGTTTTCTAGTCACGCATTTTATAGTCATGTCACTTATCTAGAAAACTAACAAAAATATAAGAAATTAAAAGTAACAGGACAATTGCGCCAAAAACAATCGGATTAAATCTATATGAAATCTTTCTAGAAAACTGTGGAAGCACCTCAAAATGTTGCAATTACGTTTCTATTCAAATAGAATCAAATCTAAACGTTGCAAGCATCTTAGATTTATGAGAAGCGCCTTAATTAATGTGGAATATTTGACTACAGAAATTTCAATTTTAGTTTATACGCATAAGAAGCTTACGGTAGATATCGTAAAAAAAAAACAGAAAGAGGATTGTAAAAGTTTTTAATCCTCTAGGTTGCAGATCCTCTAGGTTGTTTCATAATTTCTGAGGTGAAATTCACTGCCGAGAAAGGATTCAAAAAGACGTTTGAAATAACAGAAGTGGTAAGATCCCTACATAAATGCACAATATTACTATTTTATATAGCAAGAGTGGCAGAATCGATGAAGCAAATAGAAATTTTCATGGCATCTTGTATAGCATTGCCATTACTATGCAAAAATGAATCCTCATATCATCTAGTTTATTGAATAAAATAATACAGAATAAAAGCTCAACATATTAGTATGAATTAATAGTTATATTATTAATTAAAGGATTTGTTAGGCGGTTGAAAAATCTGAAGAAAACAATCAATGCATTATGCAAATATTGCAATATATCATTTGTAAATTTAATTGGTCTTGCCGACTACCAATAATTTCTATTTTGCTTATTTAATCCGAATTCCTCACAAAAATTGGTTGGAATTTGATGAAACTATCAAAATTTGTAAGCTCATATACCTGCAACATAGAATTATACGAGGTTCATTCCATATATAGTATGAAATAAATCATCATAATATTGTGAGCAAAAACCCAGTTCTAGTCTTCTAGAAATGGAGGATCATCTGAGCAAATAAATTTTTTTTTCGAAAATAAGAGATGGGCCTATGTTTTCTTCTCAGTTATAAACGATGAAGTTCTTCACTAAAAGCGATCTTCCGATTTTTTCGCAAGTCTCAAAGAAGGCGAGGAATGGATGAAAAAGATCCCTAACTAAGAGGTCTAATATTTTTTCTAGTTTATGGCGATTTTCCTTTCAAAGAAAGTTTATACTGAACGAAAGCACATTTCATCACTGATTTAACTCCCGGGAATGAAACTAGACTCCCTTTAGTTCGGATGCTTCAATTAACTCCATAAAGAAATCAGCTTGAATCATTTTTCCTGATGCAAATGGAAATGTTGTCCAAAAATTTCCATCTGCGACATCCAGAAATACTACATGTGATGAATCATCGCTGTATGCCGAATTCTGTCTAATCTGTGCTGATGTTTTTCCTCTCTTCTCGCCAAAAATCTTTCCCACCCTCTTCTTACCGCCCAAGACCTTTGAGTACTCTGCTCTTTTCTTCATTTTCCGGCTTCTTATGTGTCTTCTTCCTAGCTAATAAGATCCGGATGGAATAAAGGTGTTTTTGCAAGACACCGATTCTCCTTGCACAGTCTGTCGTTCAATTACTGCGACTGCTCATTCATTATACATATCAAGAAAATATAAGAGTTAGAGTTACTTGGGTTTAGGCTACCTATTATGAGCCCTGTTGAAGATTCGCATTTCTTTTTGAGCACAACTATATTTATACATAATGATCCATACTTCATATGGTATTCTTTGCATAACACGTGTGAATTAACCGTTCAACCAAATTAACTCATCATGGAGATGGGGATTCCTTGGGATCTTCAATAGATGTCTCCAGGTATTCTCGGATTTACAACATTTTCGCGCTTCTTAATCTCCAACTTTTTTTGCTACCTTTCATAATAAAGTGGTTTGATCTTTTCACTGTTTTCTGCGAATAGATAGGTAAATGTTCAAACAAAAGGAACCCATCAAAAAGTACACAATCCTAGTTTTACTGCGACCTTCAACGAATACTGAAACGCGATACGCTGTCATTGAATTTCTTGAGTTGTTGAGCAGGTATCGTGTGATTATGAGCTCGATTTAAAAATTCAATCCAAAAAGCATTCGATTTTGTAGTTGCAGCTTTATTAATTAATAAAAGCTCAATTAATGACAATTAATAATATTGACAACCGCAATGAACTGTCATATATTGCAACCCGAATACTACCAATCTTGTTACATTGATTATCTCTATTTTCGAGATTGCTACTTTGAATCAAATAATATCGGAAATTTTTAATTAGAAATTTTATAACCTTTCGATAAGTTTATTGGCGTAGACGAATGGTTCCAGAAGTGAGATGAGACTAAGAGTGAGAACGCAGAAATAACGCGACGTTACCGCCGATGTTGGACGAGCGAAGCGCGATGACATCGGAGTGATGCTCCCGGTTGCAGCGCAGATGGCTGCCGGTTGATGGTCGCCGTCACCGCAGCGAACTACCGTTGCTGTTGTTGCTGCTGACCATGGATGCAAAAAACTACACACACAACCGAACAAGAAACTAGCGCACAGCCTTTCGCATACCTACAATCTTATTGCACTTCTATCACCTCTCTTGTCGTTTTCATACAACTTTCTCTGTTCGGCTCTCAGACACCTGTACTTCAGGTTATTCTTCCATGTCCTTAAATTGTTTCCACCTATAACAATTATTTCTCTCATTGAAAACTATAAATAATCAAGTACACCTACAATGTAATCAACAAAATTTTGAATCATAAGTTTAGAGATTAATTACTAATTAATTATATTTTTACCTTTCATTTGTTTAAATAACAGGTACGACGATACTCGTACTCTATGCTTGAGATAATAGAGAATTTGAAGTGCAATTGGGGAATAATAGAATAGTTCTAATTCATTCTATGTTATTTACTGAAATACACATATCGGTGTTTTATATCATTGCAAACGATATCAATCAGCAAATTTTATATTTAGGAGAGATTTTCTCTGAAAAATGCTTGCATATTTATTTCGTATAGATTCCTGAAAACTTACGCATCTTCAAAGAAGCTTCAAAAATGTCCCCATCGATACTTGACGATAACACCATTTATATAAACGCGAACGGCAAATATAAATTCCTTAAGGAGCATATAAATAACGAATGTATAAAAGTTGACGTATTTATGACTTCTAAACCCTTACGGCTATGATTTGTGGCGTTGTATATACCCTGTATATACCCGTCACCTTTTACGCCATATTTTATCGTATTTGACTATCGTACTGAATTGCATCTCTCGGTACGGATAAATATATATTATTTCTCCATTTGTTACTATCTTAGATATCCGATGATGATTGCAATCATTATGATGCATCGTTTTCTACAGAAGCTTTTTTTGCCTTTAAGTGATGTAGTTCATACGTTCTTCTTACTAATATAAAAGGTTTGAATCGTGAAAGATGGATTTATTTTTTTGAAAAAAATAAATTAAACAAGTGCTTGTTAATGTTAAAGATTTTACAATGTTCTTGCGCCGATATTTTTGAATTAACGACCGTTTTGAGATTAGATACTGATTACTACTGTATTCCGTAGATGTGATGGATACGGTAAACGAAGTATGTGGATCATTAAACCGGCGAATGGGCGCAACTGAGATCGGTCCCTAAACGAATTCGAATAAATCTTAAAGGATATATGGCAAAAAACCATAGTTGTTATTTGTTTGATTATTGTGTTAGTGAAATTTTTATCATAAATGGTCATTCAGAAAGCTTTTCAATCGATGAGATATGTAACCATGCTCTCTACGTTTATATGAAATAACTGTGAAAATAAAACAACAATAAAAATAAAATAAAAAATTTTAGATGGCTTCATGGTGTGCTGAAAACCTTCGAGATTGTCAGGTGAGATATGAAATCTTTGAGATTATTTTCAATGCCAGATAATTATTTGGCATATATAACTAGCTAGTAGCTAGGTAGAAGGAGATGAAATAATATTTAAATGGAATAACGCGTTATACTATGAGAAATTACTAATGCAAATAATCAAAGTAAGTTCACGACGAATGGTCAGCGAATGTCCATCAAAGTATCGAACTCTTCGCAGAGTGACCACTCATGTTTTATCGCTAGTTTCTTATCATTTCTTTACGATGATTAATTTCAAGTTGATCGGTTGATCCTGCTAAAATATTTGCAATGGTGATTATCGAAGGGTTTCTTTAAGGCGTGGAAAGATGAAGGATTAGCTATGTCAATGACTTCGAACGAAGCATCTCGTCTATTCGACGGTCTTCTACGTCAATATGTTTCTTGGAGTAACTGTGATCAGTTGAATGGCATCGATAATACAATCAATGCTTTGCAGAAAGCCGATGCAGATGCTAGTAAGTATCCGCGATTTAGTTTGATCTTTTTGAAAGGATGGCGAAAATTTGTGGGGACGTGAAATAATAACTTTCCGCTCGTTGTATTAGTCAAGGATAAGCCGGAACGAAGGCCGGACATGAAGCCAAAATGCTCGAAGATTTAGGGACCCAAAAACCTGGGAGCTAGAACTTGCTGGCAGGATGCAGGTCCCAGCCTTCGAGCTTCTGGATGAGGAATCTTCGAGGTGGCACCGTAAGATCGGGAATACCGGAAACGGAAAACACCTTCACTTTGCAGTGCAAGCTGCAGGGAAAACATTGATATCTAGGATGCGCCGACACGTGTGATTGTTACTTTATGCGATACAGGAGCCATAAAAATGTTTTTTTTATTGCAACTTTTTTAATTTGCAATTTTTTTAATGTTCGCATACTTTTGTACGGTCAGTCGTCGATCATGGTCCGCATGAAATGGTTTCTGCTTAATCTTGCTGGAACTTTAATTTCTTTGAGAGAAATAGTAGTGCTCTCCATATAGAATGATTCCTGTCGGAGTGAATTATGAGTACAGGTTGGTGGAACTGACATTTCCGCCATATTTAATGCTTTCCGATCACCAATTTGTCATATCTTTAGAAATCCACTGTAACTGAACTTTTTTTCTTTTTTTTTTTTGCAAAATCAGTGTATTTCTTCTTCTCTTCATTTTGTTCGGCAACTATACTATCTCAGGTAGCTGTTTAATTGCATAAAAAATAAACTAATAAAAATCGAGAAGATATTTTAAATATATTGAGATTGAAATATTTTTTTGCATCGAGAATTTCCACTTTCTGCGATTAGTTACTGACTAAAGCAGAATATTTTCAGTAATGGGTAGAGTGTTGATTTTGGGTCTTGATACGATGGGAACTGGTCGATCATTGAGATTGGATAAGCAATATGCAAATGAATTGACGAAACTTGTCATCGATGCGAATCGGATAGGAAATGAACGCGAGAAACGTCATGTTAAAGCATTAAATCTCTTTGCAAATGAGTGAGTTATTTGAATATGTATTATTTTTATTATTTATTTTTTGCAAATTTTAGCAATAGCGCCATATGGTGAAATCAAATAGTTCGATATTTAAGATTTGTTTGTTCCTAATGTGATTCGAACGGTTCGACATGGGCATGAAAGAATTCTTAACTCTCATTGGTAGAAAAGAATTGGAGTTGGGAAGGTTGCCGGAAAAGATTCGGACCGGCTTGAATGATCTTGAAATTAATAGTCTACTAGAATCAGAAGTTTAGACATATGCAATATATCTATACATGCAATAGGTGCTCTAAAGTTCCAGGTTTTGAACCGCAGAAACTTCGGCAATAAAACTTCTTAAGTATAACCGATACGTTAACTTCTACAATTGATATTTCCATAATAATATAACGTAGTGATATATATTTGAACATACAGTTGCAAATGAAACGTTTTTTGTTATAATGGCGCATAATAGAGCTCCGAAAACATATTTTCAGCTTTTCTCTTTTTCTTTTTTTTTTCGTCTATTTTGTTAGGAAAAAACATTTTAATATTTTATGGAGAGGTGACTCTCAAATAGAATATTGCCGTCTATATCACTGAAATAGAAAACCGCATCAAAAATTTGTTTTCAAGTTTGAATGACAAAACATCTCAGAAATATTATGGTTAATTTATGTCTACCGTATATCTCATGGTTTAGGCTAACATCTCGCTAGAATTTGCATGATAGCACGGCTATGTTGAAAACCTTTGAGTCTCCCATCGTAATTTCTCTTCATCACAAAAATTGTGAAGACAACGCAAATAATGACCTTAAAAATTT
>QEWY01001877.1:1202044-1306625 GCA_006503575.1 Baylisascaris schroederi
TATATATATATATATATATATATGCTTGATATGAAAAAGATAAATATATGCAAAAATACTTGATTACTGATTTCAGTGAGATGATAGCAGCATGTCAAGAATGGGAAAATATTTTACGAGATTCACCAAATGATCTTCTTGCACTGAAATTCGCTCATGATGCCTATTTCTATTTGGGCGATTCATCATCTATACGAGATAGTATTGGCCGTGTATTACCATCATGGAGTTTAAGCACGCCATGCTATAGGCAGGCCTTTTTTTTACTATTTGTAAATCATTTCTCTTGTTATATTTTTACCCATAACTTTTTTTTTTTTGCAACGGATGCAGTATTTGCAATATCTTCAAGTGTTACGCTCCATGATCACAAAGCTAAAGTTGATTCCACAGGCGATCCCATTACCGTATGAATGACGGTTACCGTATAGAAACGAAAGGGAAATTCGGCACACTTACAATGTGGTCAACAAATTGGAGAGGTTTTTCAATAGCGCAAAATAACGAAAGTTTCCTAATAGAATTCTACGCTATTTTAGGCATATTCTACGCTATAAAAACACTGCTTAAGTTATCAAAGGAAGAAGGCTATTAATAGAGGAGCAATGTGATCTGAATACATTAGCATATAACAGTAATATTGAAGTGTAACAGTAATGTTCATCAATAATGCTCGAGAACTGAAGTATTATTAATCAATATCAACCCGACAGAAGCTATTTTCAACTTTTCAGAATAAATTTCAACATCACTTGAGAGGAACTTTCAATAGCAATGAGATCTTTGAACGAAGCAATTGAAAGAATATTCAGATAGCATCTATAAAATTCTTTTAATGGATACCATCATTTTTACTACATTGTTTTTTTTTCTTTTTTTTTCGCATCACCAACTAAAAGTTTTCAATAATAATGAGTCTATTTTCCTTTATAAATATTTAAGCACTAGGCCACAAAATTAGTTTCATTGAAAAATATGCTTGCATTTTGTGCTAATATAAAATTTTTTTGAAAACAAAGGCTGAAATTAGCAAATGCAAGAATACTATCGAAATTTCCAAATTCATCAGAAAAAAAAAACAGCTATGAAGAAAAAAGAGCGAAACGACATTCCGTGAAGTGCTAAGTTAATATGACAACAAAATGTGATTATTAAAAATCGGTGAAACGTTCTTCTATCACATCTGGAAACTACAAATGATTATCAAAAGGCAAGTAAGATGCTTTTGCGAAATTTCCATCCAACAGACATAGAAAATCAATCGCAATAAGCTTGATTTTCATTCAGACTTACCAGGAAGTGATATACCGTTTCTCCAAAGAAAAATACATCGAGTGATCGCATCAAGCTTGAAAAGTTTAGAAAAACATTGAAAAAATTTTGAATTGAAAGCCATTATATAGAAATTTTTTGTGTTATAAAGTTGGAAAAAATTTTGAATGAGAAATTTTAGCGTTCCATTTGTTGGAAAATGGACTATCGTTTATTCTAATGTTAAAATAGCTTCGTTGTTCTAGGCAAAAATATGCATGAAAGCGTGGATTGAAATTAATATAAGCAGCAAAATAACAAAACTTTCTAATGTTTTCGCGATCATAAATATATCAACAATACTTAATGGAGTTTGAAATAATATTCATCTAAAGCTAGCGCACGAATTTCTATTAAATCCCCCATCTAGTAACCATGATAATTCGATCACTTTAATACTAAGATAATTCGATGCTTGATTCAAAGTTTGACGAGGGAATTGCTGTCGGCATCACAAAGAACATAAAATATGTCAAATGAGTGAGAGTGTCGTTGCGTGTATAGTTGCCGGAAGTATAAATACGTTACGCGTATACAAAGCTGATGTTCTTTCATTTTCCGCCCTGTGTCCCATATGGTACCTCATAGTAAGCAGTTTAATCGAATATTCTCGCCTATTTAACCAGATGATTTCAGGTGATTTCTTAAAGAATTTCGAATTTCCTCGTAAAATAGAAGTGCATGAATATTTCTATCGTAAAACTAAAGTCTAGAGTATTGCATCAATGCATTGACGTCATAGAATTTTCATTTCTTTTTATGAATATTCCCTTATAAACTTATAAAATTCAATAGCATGGTGCCTATATGAGGCTTTAATTTTGAATATATTTTTCAAACTATCAGTGTAAAAGCTTTGAGCATTTTATGAAATAATAAGAGAAATGATACGGATCCTGAAAACTATCTTCTTACCTGATTACCGCTGTGATATGTGTCAGCGCTTGGTTCACTTCCACCTCTTACATCCTCCCCTACGCCGTATGCAGCATACAACGTTTTGTTATCGTGGTAGTAAATATCAATCGCCTATCAATATATCATCCATACTGTAAATCAGGTCGGAACGAGGACAGAAACCGAAATGCCAAATTGGCTAGGTCGAAATGATACTAGGAACCCAAGTGCCAAAATTACTGGATACTGGAGGGATGGAGAAAATCAAAGCACAATCAGAATCCAAGCTCACACAAAAAAAATCACGTCTCCTGTTATTGTTAACTTTTCTACTCTTATCAATTGCTTAACTGATAGTGATATCCTATGTTCCCTAATAAACAACTTCAGATGTCAGTTTTTGATTTTTTTTCAGTTATTTACACGGGATGTACGCTTTCGGATTGGAAGAATGTAAAGAATACGACAAAGCTGAAAAGGAAGCATTAAAAGTAATCATATTTATTTCTATATTTTGATGCATATTGTTCTAATTTCTTATGACAATTTAATTGTGCTCTAAATTGTACGCATCTATACTTTCTTTTTTTTTTCGTTTCAGAGAATTTTTGAAATGTCTCATAATTTGCTGATTAATAGGTTTGATATTTAATTCTGAGTGCTTCCCTCTCATTCAGCACACACCTATAATTAATTTGTGAGGAGAAAATTCAAATAATTATTCAAAAAGTCCTGAAGGTACCATTGAGCCTTTCAGATTCATCACCACACATATAGCCCCCACTTCCATCCCCACCCCCATCTTTTTAGCTCTCGATACTTCCTGGATAGATCCCTAAGGAATCTATCTTGAGTTACTCAAGTCTTCATCGCATTTATCGATCACCTCTACCGTCGTTACAGAAATTTCTTTATGCCTTACAAAAATTTTCGAAAAAGCACATTGGTTATAATTTTTTCTCCAATTAAGTTATAATTCTTTTGCTTACGTTATACGGAACTTGAGAGGGTCTTAGAATATGCAGGCTAATTTTTTCTTCAAATGCTAGAAGTTATTTCCTCTCCCAAACATAAGTCGATGTTATGTTATAGATGCATACTCTTCCCATGCCCATACTATTAACTTTATTTAACATAGCGGTTATATTTTCGATAGTTCAAGGCAGAAACGAGTGCTTAAGACTTGGAAGAGCTGGAGAAAAGGTGAGGAGGGGTATGAATACCTACAGGAGGGATAATATCAACCCGTACTTTTTTCATTACTCTTTTCTTTTCCCTCTATGATTGTTTTTGATGCACTTGAAGCGTTGAAATGAATAAGAGCTAATCAACGAGATGATTTGTTTGAGGGCTTAGAATTACGGCGTGAAGATGCGTGGTCAACGCATGCGTTAGCACATTGTATGGAAATGAATGGTCGTATCAATGAGGGCATTGCATTTATGGAGTCAACTATGCAAGATTGGAGTGTTTGTTTGCAATTCGCAATTTTTCATTTCATTGCAAGAGTATGAAACCTTATTGTTACTATTGTTTTTTTCGATAAAAATTAAGGTTTCAATTGATAATTTTCTGCCTCGATTGCATATTTTTCATAATTTACTCATAATTAAAAAGGTGGCATAATTTGCTAATGTTTTATTGCATTTCTAACACTAATAATAAATATAATATGGGAGAATCGATGTAATACTTTTTAATGAAAAAGTAAGTAAATATAGTATTTTGAAAGGCTTAATGCTTTTCAGAGAAGAGCTTAGCATTCTATGAAACTCAAAATTAAAATTTCGCTTGAACTTCATTCAATGAATTAAAAATGCTTCCTTTCTTTCTCCAATCTATTTAAGTCTGTTTGGGATTAGGGGCGCTAAGAAGTTCGAATATGCTGTTATCGATGTGATTCCCAAAAGATGGGAAATAAAGTCAATCTAGAGATAGAATCATGATCGCATTAAAGTATATGAAAATGATTATTAAGGTGGATATTCTTATCACCAGGTTACGCCCATGTATTTTAAACTATACCTTAAATCTACAACACTGATATTTTTTTCTGTGCTAGAAATTTGGATATGACATTACAAGATGACTCTGTAATGTATTTTAAGCATTTTAATCGTCTCTAAAATTTTCGCATATTTGGCATGTTATCAAATTTAAACGCAACCAGTGAATAATTTTTTGAAAAAAAAAGTCCGAAATTAACTAAGCAGAGAATTTTTTGTGTTTGATGGAGCTTATATTATCGAAACATTCATTCTACTTATCTGAATGAGTCTTTAACGTCAAACTACCTATGTATAAAATGCCTAAGAATTCCAAATTCATGTAATGTTTCAGCCTTGTTTTATGCTCGCTTGTCATAATTATTGGCACACTGCTTTGTATTATTTGGAGAGGCAAGATTATGACACCGTGCTATCATATTATGATAGGTAGATTGTCGTTTTTTATCACACCTGATACGTCGAAATTAATTCCATATTTCATTTCTTCATTTTTGATCATTATTTTCCACAATACTTTAGATCGATTGTAGCAGTTAGACCTGAAATTTTCAATTCTATTGAGTTCTTTGATGGGAATTTTCACTTCCCTTTGACTTACACTGTGAAAGCTAAAAATGGGATTGAATGACAAAAATTAGCTATCTTACTTTCTTATTAGCGCTTAAATTGTTTATAGATATCTGGCAATTTTATTGTATCTTTTCGAGCGTTGCGATACCTTGAAAGAGCACAAATTTCTAAGACCAGTTATAGAGGCCACACCTCCTATATCGTTAGAAATTCGATAGAAATATCGCCCTTTCGATGCTTCACTTTTTTCGCTTTTCGAAAATTCGAAAATTTTTCTTCATTTATTGCGTAATGTTACTCCAGAAGACCTCGGATTTCTACTTTTGCAAGGCAATATCTCTGATTATATGTAATTAAAAACGAATCGATTACCGGAAATGATTTTAGTAAAATTGGTATACGATCGAAAAGTGGTGCAATGCTGGATCTAGTGGATGCAGCGTCAATTCTTTTCCGGCTTCAGATGGAAGGTGTTGACGTTGGTGACCGTTGGAATGCACTTTTGCCAATCGCCAAGGCACATATAGACGGTAATAACCAGTAATGATTGATAGAACCGATGAATGAGACTTGAACAAGCATCAGTAAAAAACTGTTGTTCCTCAGGACATGAAGCCGATCTGAATAGAGATGGACACCGAATAAATCTTTTAGTACTAAAATCCATCGGTAATTTTAACCGCGCTTGTTGTAGATTGATTCATGTGCGATAAAGGCGAACAAGACTGGTAAACATCGGAATAAGGCCGGTAGGCACCACCCACTGATTCTTGCTAATGTTTTCGGCAATTGCTTTGCTCTAGTTAAAGATCAGTGAACATCACTGAAAAGATTGATAGTGATTTACCGGTTACCTCTATAATGACATGTCCTTTGAGCATAAGCGTTTCATATTTCCACCATTTTCACTGTTTTATTACAAAAAATAAAAATAATATAATGCTCGTTGATAAGCTTCCCGCTGTCGTCACACTCGCCACCTCCTCCTCAAGTCCGGAGTTGATTGCAGCCTTCGCTGAAGAGGCATTATTTGAGGTAGGAAGTTATTGAATAGAAAATTCAAAACGACTAAAACCTACGATCCACATGTTGTCTGGCAAAAAGTAAACCCACTTATGGATCTACCCGAATGTGATCATTAGGTTATCGTCGAAGCAAAATTCTGAAATCATATTTTATTCTAGGCTCAATAATAACGTGATTCTTCCAGAAATTTGTAAGTTTCTTTATATTTTTGTGTTTTATGAGTGACGTTTGAGGAATGCTCTATAAAGCAATAGAAATCGGTTTGTGATGACAGCTTCAAGTTGGAAATCGGATTGCGATCGCCAAATTTCCGGCTGAAAATTCGTTCCCAACATCGCTCTTTCTAGATTTCTTTTCTCTTCAGTTTTTCCTATTCGTCCTGTCTTTTTATGTAATCCGTATCCATTATGGGCTTAAGTTGAAAATCTTATCTCTCTACTGTCGGGAGGAGGGAAGGGTAAGAGCTGTCTAGGATAACATTCAGTGAGAATCGGTTAGTATCTTCTCCAAGCTGCGATCACAATTAAGCATTAATAATCACTATGTTTGACCTGATAAACGTTCAATTGAGATCATATCCTCGCGTTCAATGATGCTCACTTCCGCCTCATCACTGAAGGATGTAGAATCGAAAGAATTAGCGAACAACATCGTAGAAGTATCCGCGGTTTTATAAGGTATTTTTTCTAATTTCTGCCATAAGTGATCATAAAAGTAGCAGATCGGCACTCAGCTACCATTATCTTGGGGGAGGGGACGATACTATATTATCTCGTGGCAGCAATTTGATCAAACTGATGCATGAAACCTTCAGTATTGCACATTAAAAAGTAAAATAAGCAAAGAGCCCAGAGGATTAGAAATGCATAGAAAAGAAAGGAACGGTAATATAAGAAGGATAAAGCAAACGATTCTCGTTCTAATCTTACATGCTTCAATTCCTCTACGTCACCGAAAGAGAAGTAAAGGTTTAGATACAAATGCTGGAAAACGACGATTACACTGAATTTTGTTATCAAAATGCTTCGAGATGTCGACGCAATGATATATTTACCTGTATAACTCCCTGAGGTATCATCTCTGATATTGATCAATTGAAACGATTGCACATTCTTAACTGCTTTCTTTCTGAAACAATATTTAAATTAGTTGCCGTTTTCTCTATGGATTGGATATGCAAAAATCATCGCATAATTTCAGCGTCGGTTCAGGAGATAATTATCGTATAACGCGTCAAATAGGTGAAGCGGTTTGTGAGGCAATTTCTTCGTATTGTGCTAACGATTTCGATACCGTAATCGCTCGTTTAGCTCCTCTAAGAAAGAAAATCTTCGAAATTGGTGGCAGTAATGCACAGGTTTGGTTTCTCATTATTCAACCGGAAATGTTCTCTTTCCGCTTACTATCTATGTCTATGTGCTACTATATAATGTTTTCTAATTACATAATATATTTCATCGACGATCTACTTAAACTTATTAGAGTTTTTGCTTATATTCCATGAATTTATTAACTAAACAATTTTTTTTCAAATAATTTCTACAAACAGGACATTTTTTGGTTTTTTTGGAAAATCTTTATATTCGACTTATCACTTTGAGTGTTTTTTAATGGCATTTTTATATTTATTTTCATATTTTCAATTGATTAGTACATCAAATTGGTTTTCATTTCTTTTCTATCGTCGCTCTTTTGAATATCATTTTATTAGGTATCAGTTACTCGGATTGCTTTATTTAAATTATTTTTTTTTCTCGCAAGAATTTAGTTTATTCTACTGGATAGCAAAAATCATTATGATGCATCATTGCTTAGTCGAATAGAATTCATGTGCTTCTGTATCAATCTCTGAAAATCCACTAAAAATGCTCAGTTGTTAAACCATTAAGTAAAAGGACCTCAATTTATAACTTCTTAATGGGAGAGAGAGAAACATAATGAAAGGGAGATGTTTTGAGGGGAGTTCAAAAAGGGGACAGCTTTAGAAGTCATCCTTGCTAATTGGATCCCTTTTTCTACGATCGCTTGCAGCAATTGGTTAATTGCTTTTGTTCTGAGTCGATTCTATAGTAATTTAAACAGTAATTCGCCTAACAATATAAAATATAATCCGCCTAATTTAATTTGTTCGAATTTCAGCGCGATCTTTTCACACAGATACTCATCAACAGTTGTTTGCGTTCATCAGATGAGAACAACAATAAGCTGGCTAGGTAACTTATGTTTAAGTCCATAATAATAACAATATATAATAAACTGCAGTAGAATACCATTCGCGAGCAGGGCCCAGTCGAGAGTGAATAGTGAGCGATGTCTGCCCCGTGAAGCTCCGAAGGTAGGATTGCCGGAGCTCGCTGGGCGGTATGGGGCAAGTGTAGAACTTGCCGCATCTAGGATAACGGATGCTTATCTGGAGCATTAGATCTTCGAAAGTTGGGGTAGAGTGCAGGCCGGAGCTGCTGGGCATCTTCAAGAAAGGGTAGTTTATTGCACGTCTCGGCTCGAGATTCCTAACCAACCTGCGCCGGAGCCCGACCGAATTTTTCAAGAAGCTACTGAAAAAACTTGCTTCTGACATATGAACTAAAAAATATTCATGTCGTTTGCTCTATACAGATAACAAGCGTTGTTTCCAATCTCCTTATGCATCGGAATTGGGTTATTCTTATTGCATTTATCAGGAACTAACACTTTGACTAAAGTATTTTTCTTTTCCGATTATCCTTCCTATCATCCTTCTCTTTTCTTAAGTATTTAGATATCGCTATGTTTGTAAATTTTATGAAAAAGTTGGATGAAAATATTTTTTCACTTTAGTGTGCGGCTTGTCTTAGCAACATTGGTCTTTGAAAAATCTCGTTGTGGAGTTTAAGAGCAAGATTTAATGATCACTGTGTTCTCAAGGTCATGATATTTCATGAAAAGATGGCAGTTATATGATCGAAAAGAAGTAAGTAGGACTTAAATTTACACTGGATTTAACATACCTCATAGATTCTCTATCTCACCAATTGTGCAATAGTTTCACTTCTTTAGAATTTTCATCGAAGAGCGTAATAAGGAAAAGAAGAACTCATTAATATCAGAACGATTGATGACACGATTCAAATCACTCAATATTAGTGATAAGAAATAATCGACGACATTCGGTACTGAAGAAGCTCATCTCCTCTATTCAACAATTGCGGTTGTGGACGTGAATAATTCTTCTTGAATGTTTTTATCACTTTCATTACTCAGCGTGAATGATTTTGAAACAAAACGCATCCGTTATTAGTGGAGATTATTTCGGTGATGTATTCACCTAATGGATTGAACGTGCCATACAAAAAATATGTCATGCTTACCTCCTTCAGCCTCCTCAACTTGTTATATATATATATATATATATATATATATATATATATATATATATATATATATATATGCATATGCGCATTGCGCATTTTGAAAATATACCACAATCACATGCATTCATTTGACGACCCGTCTATCCACCAAGGGTGGGCCCGTATCTGTCGAGCTCCATTCGCTTCTACTCGACTTTTTAGTAGCTAAGGTTCGCGGTAGCGACGTTCGGTTTGGCAGACCTCATCTGATATATGAATGTCTATATCAGAGTTTTTTCAGCAAATCTCTGGATTTGTTTGCAGTGTATGCGACAGAATCAGTGTTGCTTATCAATTTTTTTCATCTACTTCAACAAGAGTATATTGCAATAAGACGCGATAAAATGCGCACTGCATGTATTGATTATGTGATCAACCAATTGGGGTAGTACAAAACTTTCATTCATTTTATTTTTTTTTTCTCCCGCATATTTTGCGTTCTCAAAAAGTTCACACATTGTCTGAGCCCTTGTAGAATGCTTGTGTGTTTATATCTTTTCTTGGTCATTCCATTCCGTCTCTGATGATCACGAGTGTGTATTATAGTCTGAATAATATATTGATTCGTTTATTGTCGAGTGTTTCTGTTTGATTGTTGATGGTTGTATAGTGAAGCCCATTTTCTTTCACCACTGTGGTGTTTGGTTTATGAACAATCGGAGAATGGTATTTCCCTCGGTTGTTGTCGTGGTTGTGGAATCCTCATAGAATGAAAATATTTAATTCAGTTGAGTGTCTTACGGGAGAGGTTACGTTCACCGTGTTTAGCAAATTAGATTATTCCCACTTCCCTCGTCTCCATCCCACCTCCCTCCCCCCATCCCCCAATGTCTTTCCGCACTCAATGAATTTTCATCGCTCATTTACATATTTTATTATTATTGTTGTTCTCATCATTTGCGTTCTTCATGGGTTATGTATATATTGCTGCATATTAACGTTTTACAATTACGCATAAACTTTAATTTATAGCGTTTATAGACTTTGATATTAAATCTGATCGGTGGCTATAGTTATGCGAGGAGTGGATGGTTGGCCGTCCGTTTCGGTTTTCTTTTGCAAATTTGTGGCGAACTCTTCTTGTGCATCGTTATCCAGTGTGACCACAACACACCAAAATACTAGTTGACAGAGTCGTGTCGTTAAATCTGCAAGATGCTTTTTATTTATCAACGAACGCAGTAAAAATCTACTCAGGATTTCCGGTTTAATAATTGAGCGGAGAGATGCTGAAGTAAAAAAAAAAGAGGGTGAAATCGTTGGCGTTAGTTTTAAAAGCAAGAGTATGCTGGAGAGAATTTGAAATTTTTGAAAGAGAATGAGGAAATGCATGAATATTATAAAGTCAAATAAAATGGGGATATTCTACGTCATTTCTTCAGTGGGAAGAAATAACTTCTAGAAAATTTGAGAATTTTCTCCTCGTTCAGATGCATGAAAAGTAATTCCTCTGAAAAATTCACTGGGCAGTCGTCTATGTAAATTACTGCCTGAGGCGATGAAGTGTAGACTTATTTCTGTGAAACATAGATTGCATTCGAGAAATCTGTTTGCAGTACATTTTCTGATTTTCGAGTTTTCGAGTTAAATTATCGGATCGGTAGACAAATACTTATGCGAAGACAAGATATTCTCTAGTGTGCTTTTAATAAGAAATCAAAAAGCAGTGCTTAGGTTTTAGGTACTTTTTTTTTTAAATCGGGGTAAGAACCGTTAATATAGACGAGAGGAGTAATTGGCCAGGTCCATTTCCGAACGAAATATACAACTAGCCAAAACAACGCAACGCCAAAGCCAACAACGGCCGCTATCCAGTTGGTCCAGCAAGGAATAACGACAAGTGCAGCCGAGATCACAAGAAGTACCATTGGCACAACTAGTGGAAACTGAAAAATGTGCTAAATTTCTCGCGTTATTTCTTTCTAAAGGGTTGCATTTTTAAAGTGCATCATCGCGATGTTATATTCTCGATTATTTAGCTACGCATATCTAGATATCCGGGATTTTCAACTCAAGATTCATTAATTATCTATGTAATGGAATTCGACGAGTATAATTTACATTGTCTTATGACATCAATCTAATTTTAATTCGATTGAAAATCGTATAGGCTGCTTATTGACGCGTAAATATCTTTGTTTTTGGATACTGGCGTACCAACTGAACTGCTGATATGAAATGCAAAGCGCTTATTTGCTATATTTTTCCACATGCTTTCATCTATTCGTTGGTACCAATAGATTTGGTGTCGAGACGATTGAAAATAATTTCAAAGTTTTTAAAACATTTTAATATTTGTGAAATATCCCCCCCCCCTCCCCCACCCCCAAAAAAAGTTTTTTGAGAAACTGAAGATGTTTTAGATCTTTCTGATGCTATCGAATGATTATTTTTTTAAAATTTCCTTTATAAAGAAATATCGGGCAATTCATAGTGGGTAAAATTTGTTGACTTTATGAAGATTCTCGCATCTTTGCATTTGCTTTGTTTAATGATAGAGGTGATATCAATTGGCATCTTAATGAAAGGGTAATATTGCTCAACATGTAGAGATGTTTTGAACATTGAGGGACCGATCGTTAGTTCGTGCTCATTTCTCAACTCGCATCATCCGGGCAGATCATTCCTTCAGTTAACCGTCGCGTTTGTCTAGTTGAGGTTTCCCTTAGTAAATCGATCGTGATTTCTATGTTAATGCGAAATTTTGCGATCACATAAAAAACTAATTAGTAATATTTCGCATTTTATTATTATATCATGAATACGAATTATTAGCAGACGGCTGACTGTACATTAACTTTAGGTACTAATACTTCCCCCTTGAAAAGGATGCCGAATGCCTATTTATGAATTATCTATTCTTTTTGGCGAACATCTTATCATTCTGTAAGAAGTTAGTAGCAAAGTTTTATGAAGAAATGAAAAGAAAAAGAACAAACCCTTATCGCATCCTTATGTACAGGTATTTTTTTTATACGGATATAGATAACAGCACTCACAACAAAACATTGTTGCAACATACCACAAACAATCATATATTGAATTAATTGATCAACAACGCCAATAAATGAAAAACAAATTGCGAATAAACTCTGAAATTGGCAATATATCAACTTTGTTAGTGCATGAAAGAATTTTCTTTTTTTTTTTCAGAAAATGGAAACCAAAAGGGCGAATAAAAAGAATAAAGTTTCATCAGAAAGAAAAGAATCAAGTTAAACAGGAATTAAATCACATAATCGGATACCACTACAGTCGAATATCCCTAGATTAACGGATTTGCGGCTGTTCCCAAATTAGTAGGTATATCTTCAAATTAATGGGTATGCATTTCATTCTTTGCGTCAATTATGCGCTAGAACGTTTATCTATTCCGTATTGCTCAAATAATGAAAGATCATCTGAGCGACTTACAGCTAGTCGGTTATGAGGTAAAAACTTTCGAACATAATGGAAATTTTTTTGAACGAAATCGAATCAACGCCAATTCTAGAAAGTTCGGATGGAAACAGTATCAGAGTTTTTAATATTTTTCATTTTCGCAAAGGAAATCTGATACAATATAGAAGTAAGAATCATAATTATTGTTACTAAAGGGGGGTAAAATAAAGCCAACAACTTACATGGAAAAGTACAGTAACCCGTGGACTTTCGGTTTCTTCGTTGATTAGTGCCCAACATGTTGGCATATTGCCTCTTCTTGCACCGGCGAACATAAATCTTTAATTATGGTTCGGAACATTTATGATTGACATGCCAGTAGGTAGTTAATGTTTATAGTGTTTATTTTATTACAGAGGTTTAGAAATAAGGTAGAATTCTTTGGAAACTGCTGAATAAATATTACTTTCTTATTGACAATGGTTTGTTTCATTTTTTAAAATTTTATAACTAAATGCAATTATATCCTTAAGAATAATAATTTTAGCTAATGATATATATTGCATTATCATTCTTCTGAATTATATGTCGAATATCTTCAAACATATATGTCATGTATCTTCTCTTATAAAGTTTCTTTGAAAGGATGCATACAGATTCTGTTAAAGTGATCGCTAATAAAATCGGCGAGTGCTTATTTGATCAACGTGTGCTTATGCAAATGTTTGCTCGATGACATTGTGCATTCATTAGCAATCTGAAGCATTTTACATACTTTACTGATATTTGATCAATAGGAAAATTATGAGAGAAGTGGTAACCACTTAGAAAAAAATGAAGCGTAAAAGCTTAACCGACTATCGACGATAATGCAACGTAACACTACCTCATGAAAACAAAGTGATGAACCTCGGAGTTGACACTATTAGATGTCGATTTTATTGAAAAACCTTTTAAGAGGCGACTCCGGAGCATCTTTTCTTGCCGGATCAAGCCCTAGCCTTACTTAAATAATTATGAATAATTCTTGTCCATACGTTGTGATATTGAATAAGAAAAGATGAGATGAAGAAAAAAAATGAAGGAATTAACAAAAAAAATTTGCTTCAAATGCGCTTTATTAATCACGGATCAAGGTGTGATGAAAAAGTGGTGAAAATGAAGGTCGAAATTCTAACCTACAAATGCACTGAAATTAAATTGCATACCTGCTAAACATAAATACATCGGAATTTATAGTTCCTGTCATTAAAACACCAACGATAGCTGGCATTGCATACGAAAAATTGCCTAACGCCTTTTGACAAAAAGTCTGAAAAAAAAGATCACTAGGATTTTTTTCATTGATGGTATTCAGGCAGGTAACAGGTTGTTGGATATCTATACAGTGGTCGTCATCAGTTTGAGTATTTGCCGCAATATGCAATTTTCTATCTTAACTTCAAAATTGTGCTTTTTATGGGCTGTTTACTGACGTAGCCTTTTGTCGAGAATGAAAGAAGCTATAAAGTCTTGGATCAGTGAACACGAAAATTCTAGAAGCTTCTTAATCGATCCTTGATTCCTCCGAGCTTAGCTCGATGATCGTTTCTGATAGTCCTTTTATTCTCATCATCTATTTTGACGTTCTGGAACAATCACGATTGATCAGCCTTGAAAGATGAATGGAAAGTCGAAGCATTAGCGAGGAGACTTATTGCCAAAAGCGTTTCAGCTTAGTTCTAAGAAGGAAGAAGGAAGGTACGAGTGATAAGTGATTATGTTGCAATAAGTTGTGATAAACCTCGACTATCAACTTCGATTATCTAAAAACTAACCGTTGCAACAGCTTCAGAATCCAACATTTCCGAAGGCGATAAAATAGCAAAATAAGCGATATTTGTGAGCAAGTAGATTATTATACAAAGAAATAATCCACCAACAACAGCGATTGGAAGTGTTCTGCAAAAATATTTTCAATCATTTTCTATTCCTTTTTTAATAACTTTTCGAATTATTCCTATCGTCAAAAGTTACGCTTTAGCTGATGGTGCTTTAATTTTTTTCTTTATGCATTTTAGGAATATTACTGTACTCCATATTGAACAGTGATATTTCAATTAAAATTTGATTTTTTATATCTGAGGAATTTTGTACATATGTCTGTTTACACCTGATAAATATTTATATTTTCATTCACGATAATACAGAAACATGCAGACACTTCAAAAGAGCAATTTCTTTTAATCCACAGTCCTGCTCACCAAGACTTGACTCATTCCACGTTAAGACGGACTCGAAGTATGAGATTTTTATGTTGAAATGATCGGAATCGAGGTTGAAGTCAGCTTGGCTGTCTAAATTCTACCGCTGCTTGAACGTTGAACATCTCTCACATTCATGTTTGTTTCACGCTTACAACATTATCGTAATCGCAGAGGATCAACATTATCGTAATCGCAGTTTGAAGAGTACGTGCAAGAATCAACTGGGCGTATGCACGAGATGACGCATACATTTGGTTTTCTCGTCCATGTCATCAGTTTTATGAATTATCAAAAAAGGAAAAAAAAAACACATGCGCGTTAGTGAGATCATATTTGAGCAGATTTATTTATACGGTATCGACTGTAAAAGAATTCGTTTTCCAATCCTACTGCAAGGAAAGTTGCACTTGAGCAATTATAGAATGTATGCAAACTTCTAAATGCAATAAAGTGTCTATGACTTTTTCTGCAATTTGTTATTCAGTTTGAAAATCTTTATAAGGCGTCGTTCTATAGTATTGATTGGAGCCATCAGATTTCATAAGAGCTGTTTCAGTTGCTTCTGTGCCTACTTAAGGCAAATACGTATATGCATATAGAGGAATGCAAATTTCCAATAAGTGCAGAAAGTTCTAGCTTATCACAAATCGATATGCGATTTCACATATCAGTTCGGATAATCGCTATGTTCTTTGGCTGCATTCAGGAATTTTATGGTGCATTTAACTAGGATCGATGATAATAAATATGAAGTTTCTTGATGATTAGGGTAGTATGAATTTGCTTATAACATTAATAAGATATAAATTCAGACATCAATATGGCAGCACTGATAAGATATAATAAGCCGCTAAATACTAAATAATAATAAGAAACAAACAAAAATTCTAATATGAATAAGGATTTGAATGGCTTATAATACTTTCAAAACGATATTATACTGTATAGTTAATTACCTTTTGTAATGTTTAATGTCCTCAGCACCATAGTTGAGAACATCATAACCACTATACGCCCAAACTCCTCCATATATCGATAGAACAATACTAGACGGTGTTAATTGTGTACCGTGGAAAAAATTCCCATTTGTGAAATTTTGTGTTTGTCCTGAAATTATTTGTGAGATTTATTCAATGGAACTTCATACTGGTATTTAATATAGGCTATAGAAAATCCGCTATATATAAAGGGGTTATGTTTGATGATGAAAATTTTTTAATAGCGCTTAGCAATTTATATGCTTTTCACCAGGTGGTGTTAAACATTATTAGCCGAAATGTGTTTTATCTGCTTAATAAAGGTGACAATGGATCTGCGGCACCTGTAGCATCCAGGGTAAGCAAAATATGTACATAAGGGGATAAACTGTTGATGAGATTTATAATGCTGAGTAATGAATGACTGCTAAAAGATCTCACATTATCTTATTTCGGTTATTTAATTGTTGTTTGTAGGCGGCGTGCTGAAGTTACCCTGAATGAATGTTCAAAAAAAAGTCTCTGAAAGTGCACTAAGGGAATCGGCAAAAAAAGAGAATGAGTAGGGAAACATCTGATTCACTTCTTCTTTTGCTGATCATTTCAAGGTTTCAAGGGTCACCGATTCATCCTTCACAGTAAACGATGAGACAGAAGATGAATTTTCAACGCATCGGAAATTTAGCTACTGTAAGTCATCGTTTCTACCATTTTCCAAAATAATTTTGCAAAGGTATCACATTGTACATTGAAATGCTTTTAGTTAATTCAATTTTTTGTTCAGATATATTCCGTCTAAAAATTTTAGTAATGAAAACAAATGATTATAATAAACCTTTAAATATGATAAAATAGAATCCAGTTACAATGATAATGCCAACTGAAAGAAGTTTAGCGATGGCGATTACAATCTGAATTCGACCTGCATATTTCTTTAGCGAATACATATTGACGAACATTATTAGTACTGAAATTGAAATCACTTTGAAGTAAAAAAAAAACTTTTTTGAAATTATGTATGAATTTCCTCGATAAAATTTCCATCGACATCAATCCTTTCCCTCTACTTCCCCTAATTGAAGTTTCCAACAATTTTCATAGCTTATTAGCGCTGCTTCCTTTCCCTTCTCATTTCTGTTCCCCTCATCGACCTTGTTACATTGTCACTTCCATATTAATTTGTTTGCGATGTTGCTCTAAAACAGTTTCCTTGGCTGAAAAAAAGACGAATCGCTCGCCTGATTAACGACGTATAGTGAGGCGTTCTCAATGCATCTTTCAATTCTATATTTTTTGCAACACTTCTAACGAAATCCACCCGGAAAGTATGTGGAATCGTTGGGCACTCGAGCCTCGAAGTCATTCTCTCAACTTCCCTCCCCTCCTTCCTTTGAGAATTCTCATGATGAGTGGCTTGATACACGCAGCAGAAGTATGCACGCGGAAATGGAAGGATGAACGCTTATGCATTCCGCTCATGTGGTCTACCACTCCTATAAATTTCCAACGAAAAACAAAGTATAAGAAAAATTTTTTTTTATTTCACGTCTTTCGACCACCCGTACACAAAGCTTCCCTTCCTTGGTTCCAAGGTGTGACCTAGTAAATTTCTGTATTCATAGTACAGAAAATATGGAAGCATATAAGCTTAGACGCACGATACCCTCTCTTCCAGTTGGAATCGCATTTACAGCGAGATGATGTTCGACTAAGCATTGTTCACCATATACAAAAGATGGCTTCCTTCTTATGTTGTATGGATTTAAAGATTTTTCGGGGCTAAACTTTGAAAAATTCGCTCCGAATGAGCTTACGACCGACTTTGTGGAGGTTTGAAAAGGAAACTTCTTAAAATGCAAAGACAGCTTTCTGAATATCGGAAATCGGCAATGACCATTTGGCGCAATTTAACGCCTTAAATCGATGGATGAATTTGCCTTACGAGGAAAAATCAGAAGGACATATCAAAAGAAGGTATGACTAACTAATGTGGCATAGGAAGCGGATTCTGAGGACGCTTCATATAAGCACATCTGTTCTAATGGAAGAGTGTTTGAAGCAAATGCTCGTCTGCATTTCGCAAGTACTTGACTGGCGATAACAAACTAAGAAGCTATACACCTTGCACCTGTGATTTATGATTCAAAATATGGGATTTAAAAGGAATTGGTACAACGAACATCAAGAAGCAACTAACTTAACAATGAGAATCCAAAGAGTTTCGTAGCAATTGCTCGTTGTGATGGTGAAAGACATACAATTGGTTGTACCGCTTCGGTTATATATTGGCCAAATGTAAGCGTCAGTATAGCGCAGCTACACGAACTGAATGCACTCGAATTTTAATTATACCTTAATTAAAAATCGAAATATTTTAACTAGTATAAAGAAAATCGGAAGAAAATGGAGAGTTCAAAAAATTTAAAATCTTCTGAGACTTTCATATCTGTTGTACCTACCTCAATTTGAGAAAGTTGAGAAAAATTTAAACCCCCCTTCCCGCTTACTTCCTCATCAGCGCCCCCCTCTCTCACCCCCTCACCATCCCTTTTTATCGAAAAAAAACAGTAAAACGGGTGCGAAATGTTGTATAAATAAGCAGAATTTCACACATTTTATTGCCACTATCCGTTGTACGACGCCTGAATCAATATGAAAGCTGGCTGGCAGGTTATCCTATGATGTAAGTGAAGCACATGAAGTTTCTTGTTTCCGGCTTCAGTAGCTCCAGGGTTGAAATTGCCGAAGAGGAAGACAAACAGACAACTAAGCAGAAGTATGGCACCGTCATAATCTCAAAAAAGAGCACAAAAACTCTCCAAATTTGTACCCTATAACTGCATTTTTTTTTGCTAAAATGTTTTGCGAAAATCGCTGAAGTGAGACGAAATTGGATTTGTAGTGAGTGTTATGATTCGAATTCTGCATACAATTACTTCCAGCACCACATAGATTTGTTATCGCGATTTTCCACTGCTCATTCAGACTCATATTTAAATTTTAGGCTGCTCTTACAAAAATTTCGAGTTTCCTTCGACTGGAATTCGCATGTCGATTTCATGTTGTAATAATAAGTTGCAACTGTTTATCGATTTAGTTTAGGAATTTTTAACATATCTGGACGATCCCTCTCACCTACATATTCAATCTCTTTGCTTCTCTTTATTGATACGAATCCAATCATGCATGTTCGCTTAATTGACGGAATCTTTGGAGATTGATGAATAGAAGTAAAAGGCAATAAACTTGCGATTAAAGCTCAAATAACCAAAAACAATCACTAAATATCAGCGCTTCTTTCTCTAATCGGAACCACAACATGCAGAAAATGAACTGTCATCCTACACGAACAATACAGCATAGTTGAAGGCAATTTTTTCGCAACCATTGTAACGGCAATGGAGAATCAGCAAAATTCGAAAACTGTTTAATATATAGCTGCCACATATTGTTATTTTATTCATAAACTGCCTAGTGATGAGCTTCTTGTATATGAACTACATGATGATGAGTGATTTAGATCTGAAATAGCTAACGATGAGCTATTCAGATATGAACTACCTGGTGATGAGCGTTGAAGACCATAAGAAGGCAAAAGCGAATGGGTGCCAACGCACATAACTGAGGTAAGCAAATTCGCCTCCTGATTCGCGAATACTTGTCCCAAGTTCAATGTAAACATGAAAATATAATGCAATATAGATAGATTTTGGCTGAAAAATAACTAAACTGACATCCAATTTTATCAATGACTCTATACCCGGCGTCTGAATCCGATTCTGTGGCAGTTGCTACTGCAAGCATCTCGCTTACTCGTCGTAATATCGAAGTCGGAATCGCGGTCTGTGGAGTTACTGAAACTGCGAGCATCTCGCTCACTCTTCAGAGCACATGAAGCTGAGTCCGAGACTTGCGGGATGTGGTGACCAGCAAACGAGGTGCTGCACGAGTTCCTGACAACCACGACGATGATTGTAGCCGGCGAATGAAA
The DNA here is from genome assembly GCA_006503575.1 of Baylisascaris schroederi. Taxonomy (NCBI): domain Eukaryota; kingdom Metazoa; phylum Nematoda; class Chromadorea; order Rhabditida; family Ascarididae; genus Baylisascaris; species Baylisascaris schroederi. The sequence continues at coordinate 1,221,842 of QEWY01001877.1, forward strand.
ACGATGAGCTCGCGAAGAAAGAGTCCCCCATCCAAATCACAACTCATATTTCGATAACACATATATATATCTTCGCTTTCGCTACTATTTTATCGGTTCTCCTATAGAGTCTCACATATATTATTGGATAAATGTAAAATGCAATACCAGCGAAGTAATTGTAGCGATTAATCCACCAACTATCCATATAATCAATGATAAGCCAACCGATCCAGCATGCATAAGAATTGCAGTCGGCGATACAAAAATGCCGGAACCAATAATTGTGCCAACAATGTAAGACATCGCTGCCAGAAGTCCCAACTTATTTCTATCTGAATTCTCCATTGCATACGATCCACCAGTTCTTTTGATAGAAAGCTAGAGAAATGAAATGATGAACAAATAGAACTTGAAGGATTAAGAAATTAGAGAAAATTCTTTATATATTCTCATATAATAGCCATTTGCATTCATTATCAGCAAACTTTTCGACAACATCAACAAATGATTTTGCTGATTGTTACATGTGGATAGAAAGGTAGTATATCAATGCTTTGAATGAAAATTTGGCGAAGTTTCAACGAGAAATTGTCAGAAGTTTGTATTGCCTCAATGGTACCATATTCAGTCTGTAATTCCCTGGAGTAGCTTAGTAGCAATATCAGTATTTCAAACGACGCAAATATACCTCTCTTTTGTAGAAAGTTGATGCATTGTGGATCTCTCGGGCACAGTGCAATTATGTGACAAAATTTATAAGATTAAGTGGAAATTTTTCAATGAAGTATAAAAATTTCCACGTGAGAATTGGAAAGTTTGAATATGGTAAAGTAAGTTTTTGAGTATCTGGATAGAATTGTTGAAGATAAACGAATAGCTGAATGCAAACGAATAGGTTGAATTCGGCGTTTAGAATGTTCTATCCTATGACCATGAATATGAACATGTGAGATGTTAAACATCTAAGCTTGCCGAGGATGACGTGAGAACCCGAACGTTAGGAAAAAATTAGTTCTGTCTCTGAGCGACATTCTCGAGTGATCTGTCTCTGGTAAATATGAATCTAATACTATCAGCATAAAACAAGAGATACCCTTCCCAGACAGACCAGAACAGATCCTTTCAGAAGCTCTCCAACAAAATAGTGTTTATAAAAAACAAATAAACTGGCAAAAATTATGATCACAAAAATGCCTTTTTTTATCGTTTCGTTCAAAGCTTCGAAAAAAAAAACTTCACCAGTCGCCAATAAGAACTCAACAAACTAAAGCGCAATTTTATAATTTTATTGGCGAGCTTCTAGAAATAGAAACAATAGATGAAGCTAAATACAAATAAACCAATAAAACCAAAAAGGGAAATAGAAGAGATTGTCACCGAGTAAAGATACCGATTGGTCTTACTCACTTTTTTTCAGAGTGTCCTTTACAATGGAAACGATATTCTAATATTTACATACACTGAAGCAAAGAACACTGATCATCATCGAATAATTTCTAAGTTTTGTTGAATAAATGGTACACACTTTCTTCTCACACTCAAGCCTCACACTGTCCTCTCTTCGCACAGCAATTCAGTTGTTAAGGAATATCAGGAAACCTAAGGGTTGACGTTCTATTGTAGCGTTCGCCTATGTGCTAATGCAGGTACGTTTGTATGTGCTTATGTGTCTGCGCGTATGTATAGCGGTATGTGCGTATGTGGAGTGAGCATAAGTCTGTGTGCGTACATTTCAGTGTGTATGTGTGACTGTATGCATGTGTTTGTGGGTGATAGCCTCTCTGAATGAAGTCCTTGTGGTCGCAGGACGTGGCGTGCCTTAACAGGTCCTAGGAAGACACATTGCGTTCCTGGGGCCTTTAAACATCTGTTCGCTTACTTCCATATGTGATCAGCGTCCATGTGACTGGATTCTCCAGACCATGTTGCCGTCCAAGTGCATTTGCATACTCCAACTGTATCTTCACAACAAATCCTAGCCACCGCAGAGAGGTGGCTTGGGGTTTGTGAGTTTGCTGTATGCATATGACTGTGACGATAGCGTTGATTTCATTCCTTAGCTGATCAAGAGAAGTTAAGCCAACATTTATCCAGCTAGAGTCGAGGAATTTCACCTTCTAATAGAAGATTTTTGAAAGATCAATATAGAGCTCTTAGAACTTTGAAAGCTTTCCCCCTTTGCGAAAAGAAAGTAAACTTTTATATCAATTTTTGTAGATAAAATATAGCCACTTGATCGCACTTCCTTTACTAGCCGAAACATTTCCAACTTGTAAGAATAACTTTATAATTGTAACACGCTCGCTTAACTCACTAACGTATTTCGAAAAAATAAACCAGCATTTTTCGCAACCTCTTAAAGATTGGGGACTCAATCACCTAGGTGTGAGAATTTCGAGGCGCTTTGGGAAAAACGTGCAATTTTAGAAATACTAATAACTGTTTCCAGTCGGATGGCTTCTTCTCTACTCTAAGAAATCTGACTGATATTGCTATCTCATCTAAAATACTTCATTTATAACTCATCATCAAGAGTAATTTCAAACAAGAATATCATTTTGTAGATGCAACTATATGATAGAGAAATTGACCACATATCTTCATATTACTATGCAACCTGCTAATACTAATACGACGCGTGTTTCTACTGTCTCCATTTGGGGTACCTGATCAATTCCGTTCACATATAACGGTGTGAGTGAAATATCATATAAAAATTATATAATAACAAATTTTGCTTGAAAATGAAATAGAAAACAATACTATATATCGTAATTGTCGAATATTATCATTGCAACATACTACAAATTTATTTCATTCGATCTATTCGATATTTTATATGCAAAAAATTTCAACTATGTTTTGCAATATATTAATTTATGAAAATTTCTACCTTTATTTGATAGATTCATTAAGCGTTCGGTGAATAATCATAAACACATTGCGAATTGCATTAGTTGCATTAAATCAAGCAGTAAGAGTTGTTGGAAAATTTGAATAACTACTTTAAATAACACATAGCGAAATTTTGATTACTTCAAATTGAAGCGAAATGTCGAACAATGCGTAATAAAAGAAAATCGAATCGTATGCACTTGCATGGTAGCATTCATTCTATTTACTTTGCTTATCACTGATAATACTCTTATCAATCCCAATCACTCGCTTATCATTATGCAGAATAAAATAGAGAACTACCTGAAAGTATTCGAAAGATATCACTCATAAAACGAACATGTCCTGGTTGTTTTTTTCTTTCAAATATTATGTGCAAGTTTTTTTTATTGGCTTCACTGTCGGTGATAAGAGCATTGTTATCAATGCGAGCATTTGCAGAAGAGTGAACTGCAAATAGTGTGTATCGCCCAAGATGCCAATTTCCGCCTCAATTCATTTTTTCGAGTATAGGAAACTTTTTTCGAAAGAAAAAGAACCTGATAATAGTAAGACATATATATAAGTGCATGTATATTTGTGTGCGTCTCTCTTATCTCAGGCGTCCTTTGATGTCATCTCTCAAAATAGAAGTTGTGGCAGTAAAATCTAGGTAATTGTCTGTGATGTAGGTACGTATAAGTAAACCTAGGTATATGAAAACTTATGATGACCCTATCTCATGAAATATTTCATCGGTCATCTTCAAATGAGTTATTCACAGGCAAGCTAAAACAACGTTGACAAAATGCTGCTGAAATGAATGTTACATCCAGATACTTCAGTTACGAATTACTGTAACTTGACGCACCTATCCGCGAGAGTTCCTAATTGATTTGTGCAAACCGCATACCTGATACTTGTGCATCTGATTCTGAGGAGTTTCTCGATTCGTGGTAAATTATGCTTTGGTAATACTCAGTGTTCTAAATTTAAGTATTCTTGTCTTGAACGACCCACTTACGTCAGCCACCTTGTTGGGAAACTTTCTCGAACGAATTTCTTATCAACCTTACCCGACATCTTATTCGTAGCGATAAGACTACGAGAAATGTTGGCTCAACTTGGAATGAGGCATTCTTTAACTTGACGCACCTATCCGCGAGAGTTCCTAATTGATTTGTGCAAACCGCATACCTGATACTTGTGCATCTGATTCTGAGGAGTTTCTCGATTCGTGGTAAATTATGCTTTGGTAATACTCAGTGTTCTAAATTTAAGTATTCTTGTCTTGAACGACCCACTTACGTCAGCCACCTTGTTGGGAAACTTTCTCGAACGAATTTCTTATCAACCTTACCCGACATCTTATTCGTAGCGATAAGACTACGAGAAATGTTGGCTCAACTTGGAATGAGGCATTCTCATGTGGTCTCCTTGTTTGGTTTCTGCCATTATTCTATCAGGAATTGCCCAGAAACGCCTTTCGCAAAATCTTCCACAACCGATATCAGTTAAATTATATTACCAAGCTCAAAAACCTTCAACCAAGAATTATTGAAAAAGTGCAGCCTTAAATAGCTCGTAATTATTATAATATAAATTGCTTTCGGCTTTTTCGACATCGTACTTTCAGAATTATTTCTGCTTGCCCATCCACGAGATGAACATGGGCTTTAGTTTCAACTTCCACAAATATTTTGTACCGCAAATGCTTTGAAGAGTTTTTAGTTTCGCGTTCTAGGAGTCTGGAATCGACTTCCTGCCAATATCGTTAACGCATCCACTCCTTCAGCGTTGGCTCTTCAAAAGTTTCCTTCACAAATAATTCGATCAGCCCAATTGATAACGTTGTGAATCTATGATCAATGAAGTTAACACTATAGTCCATTGTTTACGGGAGTCGGCTTTTAAGATTGATGGTTTGTCTTATGTCATCGATAAAATGCCTATCAGCTCTGCTGATAACAACTTTACGTGGTTTTTTCTCTTTCAGCGACATTAAAGGCATCTAAACGTACAAATAAATAGTTTTTATACAAGTTTACCATTTGAACGCATCAAGCAAAGAATTTCATAAAATAACATAAAAGAGAGATGATCTGTTTTTGAAGCATTTATACCATCGTTATCAAATAATAGCGAATAAAACTAGGCTATAGGATAGTTCCATATGTGTTCTATATCAATGCATATTAGATGGATATGAGTATCAACACGAAATCTATACAAAACATGCAATCCAATAACCAATCTCATTATGTCACAATTGAAGAATATGAGTATAGAAACTGTGAAGTTTCATTTCTTTCTTGATCTTCACATATACGAATATGACTTATAGAAGGCACAACCTTCCATATATACTAGAAAAAACGCAAGTACTTTGGAGATTTAGTTGAGACCGCTATTGAGACTCAAAGATGGCAGGCCGATGAGGTAATGTAACGTTGCCCGCGAGTTGAATTTCATCACCACATTTGTTCTATGCGAAACCCTAAGAGTTTTGCATCAGAAAAAAATTCATGTTAATAACGCAATTGAAGGATCACAATTATTCATAATCTTGTTATATTTTCATAGTTCTTTCAATTCATTAGGTGGCGAGAAAAAATTAGCGCAATTATCGCCATAAAATCACTTAATTTTTTCACAATCCATAATCCCACAAAAAGGTGGAGTAAAAATCAAAATAAAAGAGTACCTATAGATTGAAGTATTGCATTCTTCAGTTTCATCAGATGTTTCTTAATAAATCTAGAGCATCAGATTTGTAAATGATAGCCGCTTCTCTTGAGACTTAAAATAAAAAAAGAAAATCCTAGAGTCAGACTCGTTGATATTTTATAATTTTCTATAACTGCATTCAAAAGGCCGCCTCTTGACTTATTGCTTCATTCATAGAAGTTTATTCGAAAATTTATTCAATCATCCTGCTTATTTACCACATAGAAATAAATATCGAATTTATTTTTTATTTTCATAACCAGTGAATTATTCATTCATAATTATATATCAAACAATTATACATATAAATAGCACGAAACAACGACGAATTACTATTTATAACCTCTGTACAAATGACTAGAATCGAACCAACTTCAATACACATTTAATATATTAGGAAGAGATAAAATAAAACTGCAAAAACTTGAAAAATTAGTTCGCAAAAATTCGTAGAATTGAAAAAAAACATTTTGCAAATTTTCACATCTATTCTTTTCCGTCTACTCTAAAATTCATCAGCAAAACGGAAGAAATAAATCGACAATAATTTGCTCCTTGTTACGTGGAGATGTCTGGGCTATTTGAAAGCAAATGAATTTATTTAGTTAACAGGGAAGACGAATGGACCTCTCGCTTTCAAAGCTTTCATGCAAATGACGTCGCCTTGCAACCATCACTTTGTTCCATAGCAACAAAGCTTTCGCAACTTCGCCGTGCCCTTTATATATATATATACTGTTCTTAGCATAAAAGTTACAATTATTATTTTACTTATAAATGAAGATACATTCACCCATCATCCGCGGTTCATTTTGCTCATTCCCTAGTTTATGTGCTCATATATTAGTGCGCATAATCCCGGTTGATTCTTCTTCATATCGTTTGAATTTTATCATGAATTGTGTTGCATTGCACGTTTTGTTTTGCAATAATTACGGTCACCGTCAAATTAAAGCCACTTAAATAGTTTTTCGAAAAAAGGCATAATATAAAAACTAGAAATACGGCTAATCGATATCATGAAACGTTTAGTGACCGAAACTATAGCACAATATCTCGATATTAATATGCAAATCGTGTGAAATTAACGCATTCAAAATTCATAAAAAAGATTCAGCGAATAAAATATTTGTGCAAACACTTACGAATAGCAGCACCAAAAGAAATGACGGTTACTTCACAACCAAAGTAACGCAAGATGCTAATAAGTTGAAAAAATAAGCATGCCATTAAATTCAGATTGGAAAATGCGATGAGTTGGGAAAGGATGGAAGCTGGCATATTTGTTTTCTCAGATGTGATCGTTAGGGAACTTTTCGATAGGTGAGTTAGATTCGCATATAGTCCATCAAAAAATAAAATATATATTTCTTTGTTCATTTACCTAAAAAAAGATACCGCTGAATTAGTTACGAGAGACCAAGAATCAAAAACCTATACCATACCTAAGGGATGCAAAATTTGAGTTTAAACATAAATTAGAATTGAAACCAATCAGAAATTAAATTGACGAATATCTTTTAACTGTTATTTCAGATGAGCAACAATAACACTGTCATGAGGTGAGTTCGAAATTCTGACGTTTCGCTTACTGCACGAATGCTTTATCGCTGAACTACCAACACGCGGCCATTGAGTTTAATTCTGCTGCGTAAGCTAATGGCCAAAACCATTCACAATAAAATCGTGCCGTTATACGCTCAACTGACTGTGACAACAGCTATATTAGCATTAACTTCCTTTTATAGCTAATCATTAAGGAAGTTGCCTCTTCTTGTGCTTTTCATCTTTCTTCCGGACCTCCAAAATTATCAAGTTTTATGTAAAAAAAAAAAAAAAATAAAACCCTAGATATTCCATCGCTATTAAGTGCAAACTTCATAGTTTGTTCAAAACACTTTAGTCTTTGAAGATAGATCAAGAAATGTGTCGTAATTTCATTGAGTCAATATAAATTAATCTTGCTTCAGCGGTCCATGAGCCCGCCGACTTCATCCTTATCTCGGAATTTTCCAGATCATATGATTTCACTATCTACCTACCAGCACATGATCTTAAACGTCTCCAGTTCTCCTTCAAGGACCCCTTAGCTTATGCAACATGCTTCCTTCCCACCCTCCATATCCAGAAGGATTTCAAGCTGGCATAGCCTCACATAATATCTCAATTAATTCGAAGATTCGCAGACCTTGGGTCTCTTGAACCTTACCCACCACTTGGGAGGCTCCTACTCTAGGACAAAGTTTGCCGTCACCCTTCCCACAATGAACAAATTTGCCTATGAAACAGCCCTGAAAAAAAGAATTCTTGTGATTAGGCATTAATGCGGAGAGAAATGGACGGTACGGAAAGGTCATCAGGGAAGATCCCGGGAAAAAATCTACGGACTCATTATGTAACTCCCTTCGATACCACTAAAAAAGTGACCTAACAACTTAGCAATAACTTTTCCCCTTCAATTTTCAAACAAGCATCAATGAAACAAACATCAAAAGGAAGGAAAAAAAGCATAAATTAGATATCTATATCGAGTAATAAAATAAATGACATATATGGAGGCAATTTGAAGTAACCAGAAAATGTTGACCAGAATATTATATGAATTAAAAACCGGTTTGCAAACAAACATTTCAAAAATTTAAATAAACAATAAATATGCAACAAATCTTTGGAGCAAAAATGCAAATTACCCAAAAAAAAAATGAATAGCCGGCATAGAAATGGTCTTCTTCATTCAACGCTCAACCAAGAAATAGGAGGAAATTTCTCTTCCTCTACCAACACCTATGCGTTTTTTTTCTCCTTGACTCGATTTATAAATCTCATCATATGGAACATTAGGTTGATTTCTTTGCAACGTTTCCGAGGGATGGGAAAGGAGTGGCAATAGGGACGAGATAGAGGCGAAGAAATTAATTCTATGTGGTAATTAAAGCGTTGATTGAGGTAATTTCGAAGAAAACTATTCCAGCCGATATTATAATAAAATTCCATAAAATGGAACAAGAGCAAAAGCATCTGTTATATTTAAATACTTAGGGATAGGAAAATCGAAAAGAAAGAAAAAAAATACATGAATGACGGTGAAAATAATATTCAAATAATATTGGTCTTTAGCATGGAAGCATTTAAAAAGAAATATGAGAATATATTTAAATACGTGTATTACCCGCATTGATTGCCAAATTCTGCAACTGATCCAAACTACTGTCGTGGGATCTGCAAATATTTATCTGAAATAGCTTCTGAATAATCATTAAAATCAAACTTTTTTGTAGTTTATTTGATTGATTGAATTAATTTCTTGCAAGGTTTTTTGGATCCTTGGTGAAACACAAATGATAGTACGGTTTCCTTCCATTACCTTCAATTAGGACTACTTTCATGGTAGAACTACCGACGTGATGGTAGAACATCTATAATCCATTCGCTATATGAAATGCCCGATGGATAGAGAAATAGAGCTATAGTTTCGTTTGTTTTTTGTTTTTTTTTTGTCTTTTTTTCATGACGCATTTTTTTCAGGAAGGGAAGAGGAAAATGATAGATGTGAAAACAATATCATGTAATCTTTTTACTGCAGCTGAAAGTTTGCAACGCTTTTATGCGTTTAAAGCACATTAACGCTGCAGATATTTTGTTGCAATGAAGAAATTTGTTCGGACTACCCTTTATAAGCTGCTCCTTTTAGGTTGCTAGTAGAAACTACTTTCAAAAAGGCTACCTACCTAATGGCTTAAGCACGGTGTCTTTATTTAACAATGCATCAGATGGCACTTAATATTGAACATCTGTCCAACGCATTTCTTCTACCGAATCGGTATTCATTTCTTCTACCGAATCGGTATTGACTAAATGAGTAGGCTAACTAAATCTGGTTATCATTTAAAGAATATACACTACCGGCCACCAATACCAATTAACACAATGCTGCATAAATGCTACTTACGCATAGAAATTTATTATTATTATTACTTTTTTTTTTCTGCGAAACAAAATTTCCTTCGTAAAATAAAACTTCTTTAAATATTTTTTTGGGAACAATTGTTTATTCTCTTCCAAAAATGATCTTTCAGATTTTTTACGATCAAACTGCTTCTTAATTAGAACTCACCAGATGTTCGATTACGAATATTTGAAATTGCGAAGTACCAACGAAAATGTCAAGCGAATAAACAAAAATTGTCGATTTAAAGGTGGCTTATAACTGTACTTCAAAAATGCATCACAACTTTTCTGGTATTCTTAGCCATCATGTTTTTGTTATGGGTATGGGAAAGCAGTACTAACCTCCTTCGGTAATTGTAGCGAATATAGTATATATGTTGGGTAATTATTCATTTTAGTTGCTGCTGAGCATGTTTTTCTCCTATTCATAAATTAAAGGAAGTTCCATTACCTGTATGAAGGTGGAGGACTATGAGAATGATAGAGTGGATTATCGCAAGGTTCAACAGTTGTATTATATGGAGAACATCCTTCACTGACTGTCGCTATTAAAGGTCGATTGTGTTCTCCAAACTAAAAAAAAGCGAAGTCGTTAAACAAATTAGTACTGCACCTATTTGAGAAATACTTTTACTCAATAATACCAGCAGAGTTGAAACATTGAGTAGAAATATAATGCCACTAGATGTGGTTGGTATTAGTGCTTCTAATATGAGACAATCCAGGAAGTTTTCCTTTTAACGACTTTGGATCTTTAATTTCCTGAATGATTTTATAGTCAATGTGCAAGATTCGTTTCGTCGAATCCATTGCATTTCACATTTTTGACGTTCAAAAAATTTTCATGAATGAAAAATGAAAAATTTGAGTGGAGTTTTCGTGGCGTGGCATCGACTATTAACGTCGAATCTAGTTGTTAGACTGTTCCAGGAAGTGAGCATCATTGAAGAAGAAATAAAAGGTGCTCAAAGGGAAAGAAATAAAATCTCAGATGAAATATTCTCCAGTAGGCGAGACAACATTATGTGAAGAGCAGAAATTACCTCATGTGGGAAATATAAGTATTGGAGGACTTGAATTTCTATATAAGAAAATATGAGTAATATTTTCAAATTATGGAAATTTTCGAAGTAAAGTGCAATATTTTTCTAAAACTTAAGTATGATATTTTCTCAGGCCTTGAATGGTGCAAACTAATGTTGAAGTTTTTTTGGAATTGATGCGGCATTCGCTCGTTTCGAATTAACAAGAAAGAAGTGTGCAAAAATCGATGCTCACAAAGGCGCTTGGCCACAAAACATGACTAGGCAAAGAATGTACACTCAACTCAACGCAACAACTTATTGATCATAGCTTGCGAGCAGCTAGCTGCCAACTAGCTTCTAACATCACTTATTCACTTAGAGATCACTATTAGTGATTAGTGTTGAAATTTCATCACTGATTCAACTTCTTCACGTTTCAGGATTAGAAATTATTACATAGACATAAGAAAATTGACAATTGGCATGTGAATAATTCATATAGAAAATTTTTAAGCACCTATTGAACAGATTATAAATATTCAACTCAATAATCGAGAATATCCTATTTCTGTAAGTCTTACTGGTAATAGTCAGCTGAAGAAAAATATGCCATTAAATACACGAATATCATTTGAAACGAAACATTCGAAGTGAAATGGAAATATCTCTCAAAAACTATCCATCATCTGTGTAGTTATGAAAGGAGCAAAACACTAGCAGATGAAATTTTCTAGTCTTCCTCTTCAGAGATTTCTTTTCAAAGTGAAGTATCCTCTTTTTTTTTTTTTCAAATAGCACTCGTGGTTTGAACTGTCATATCAATCAGTTCTAATTTAAAATATTGTAATATTTGATGTGTCCCGACTTAAAAAAGTAAGTACCATTCAGTCTTCTGTCATCTCGATGTATCCCATGTTTCCTCTAAATTTAACGAAGAGGTTTTGCCATTTAACACCTCTCACCTCTTCAGTCAGCCTTATCTTTGACGAATGCTTAATGCTATACTATACTAACTAAACGATGTTTCCACGTGAGTGGTAAAGCATCACAAAAAACGCCTTAAAAATACAGTATATGTGTATTTATTTCACTTCAAATGAAATTAACTTAATATTGAATTAAATTAATAAACCTTATTGTTTTGACGAGCTTCATGTGCCCTCACTAATTCGAGGCAACGGTTTACCGTATTCTCGTCAAGAGGTGCATCCAATTCGTCTTTTTTGAATGGCGATCGAAATGGACCAAAACAATCACAGAAACCGCACCTCATTGCCTAAAAAATGAATTATCGCCAACAACGGTATACGTATGGTATTCTAAAGTAATAATCAAGATCAACATATTCATATACTTATTCCGTAGCCAAATATATATTTATATTTACCAAAATTCATTGAAAAAGAGATATCTAAAGAGATTTACATTAGCGTCCGGGAAGAAATTCTAATTAAATCAAGGTTTGATTAGTTGACAACACAGGTGGATTTAAAAGAGACTCTTTTGAGATCGACCTAAGTCTATTATAGAAGATTATATTTGGTTCTGTTCATAATAACAGTTCAAAATACTTTTGATTCATACACAGCAAACGCGGCCATGCGGTTCGAAAACTTTTTTGACCAATCAGGTTATCAATTTGTCTAAATTCCTTTCAATTTGAAATTGAGTGAGTAGAATGTATCCCTTTAATTAAAAAAAAAGTTCAATAGTCTTCTACCAAACTCGACGATCGATGTATCAACTTCGCTATGCATTCTATTTCTTCTTTAGTTCTCTATATTTAGATGACATATATGGGGGGTTTTTTTGCATTTGTGCCTTGACTACTTGTGCCTTATTTATAAAATTCCGAATGTATATATATATATATATATATATATATATATATATATATATATATGGAGGTGGTCAGAGAGAGCTAATTATGAGGATTTCGTACATATCAGGCTTCTGTGCACATCTTAATCCCTATATGCGACTCAAATTGCTATATATAACAGCACATCGAATGCCGCCTTTACAGTGTAATTCATTGTACTCAAAAATGACTTACGAGAGAAGTGAGCGGTTAAATTCAGTAATCAACAAAACCTTTTCAACAATACAATAAGCCCAATGAAAAAAGTAATGTACTCCAAAAAGAGTTGTTTTTGGAGCCTTTTTTTCGGCAAAAAAAAATTCAGGCAATGAGCCAAGAGCTGAAATGTCAAAAAAATTTTAAAAAATTAGTGAAGCTAGGCACTATAAAGGTTGCTGCCTGTGTGGCAACAATCGGCTGCCCAACGAATGATAACTTAGATGGATGGAAAGAGAGCAATAGAGCTGTTGTTGTTGCGAATTGGCCGTAGGCGCTAGCCACGCTGTGCTTACAAGCTTAATAAATGCAGCGTCGGGCGCATTGCGGAGTGCGTTCGGTTGCTCGAGAAAGAAGCAACGTGAAAATAGGAGAGAGAATGAATATCGCGTGCGCGAAATATTGCATTCAATTTCATGAGAGCGGCTGGCCCAGCTAACAACCAGCCAGAGGATGGCAACGATAAGAGCGCCTGGCCAAGCCAACAACTAGCCATCGGATGGCGACGATCGATGTAAGATGCATCGGATGATTGCAAAGAAACATTTAATCGTGGAAACATTCGGTTGCTTATACCATTAACATTCCTTTCGACTAAATAAATCCAATAAATTGCGAGAAAATAAGTGATTGCGATAATATGGAATAAATTTTTCATTCCGATGAACAAGAGTTTATTGCACGAAATTCCTCGTTTTTTCCATTTTTTTTCTTGATTTCTTTGTGATTTTTTTTCTTGGTTCCGGACCAAAAAACTTGCTTTTTTTTACCTCAATCAGCTCCACTCCTGTGATATATTTAGTTTTATGAACATTGCAAAGACTTTTACTTTCCTTTTCTAAACATTAAAATCTTCTGAGGCAGAATAATATTACATGGGAACGAGAGAATTTCTGCGCTTTTCGGAAAGAAATTGATCTTCCTATCGAAAGCTAGCCCCATTTTTGCTCTTTGACCAAAACTTTCCATGTCCCTCCTCCGCTTACCCCTCACTCGTTACTATCTCACGCAACAAAACAATGGAAAGCTAATCTGGAAAATGGCAGGATCTTGTCAAATGTTTTTACGTACGTAAATTGCTTTCAAAGCAAAGACCAAATTATTTCGCTATGGTTGAAATTGAAAAAAAAATCTGTTAAATAAGCGCCAATGCTTATAGTTGATCACTTCACGAATGAAATTGAAGAACTGTTAGAAATATTCAGATTGAATCTTAATAGAAATTAATGAAAATAAATATATATGAACATGGTTTTGATGAAAACACTTCAACGAAATACGAATATAATTAACGTAGCTTCGCTAGTAGATAAGCAGTGGAATTATAATGGAACAGTTAGCAACTTTCAGGAATAGAAATAACGCATGCAAAATATTTAGAATTAGCAATCTAAAATATGCAAATATAAATTCTCTTAGTAACAATTTCTAGGTGGAAATATTAGTCAATGAAATCGAATTTCCATTTACTTGTCTTATATCCCTGTTTTCGACTCATCCCTACAGAATCGGTTAAACGTCATTAAGATGGGAACAATTTTTGAAGAGGAAATTTGAAGTAATACTTTAATAAAATTCTAATTTTTCCAATTTTTTTAAAAGTTATTCAAAAATTTACAAACTCTGGCACGTTCACGCAACCGTTGCAAAAACGACATATAGCTGAAATATGTGATGCTTCTATGTTGCTGAATTCATTGAGCAATCAGACTGAGTTTTGATAGCTAGGAATTTGTTTGCACAGCTAGTCGCCGATTGTGGTGTTGTCATGCCGGAAGGCACAAAATAAATCAATCATCTATCTCTCAACAGCATAGCGTTCAGTTTGGATTAGGATGTATTACAGGATGTATCTAAAACGGAGTGCACAGAGGGAAGGAAATGAAATAAGGAGGATGACGGTAAACAATTCATCTGCTGAACAATGAAGTACTTCAGCTTCGTGGAAGGAAATAGATAAAGGCACCCTCCTGTACCCTTCCTCCAATAAACAGTTCAGCATAATTAATTGAGAATTCTACTCCTCATTCAAAAAGTGCGGCAGAAATTCGAATCAAAAGTTTTTACGAAGGTTTTTATGAAATATGTCATTTTAAGAACAGTTTCTTGCAACATCGCTTTTTATAGTACAAAAGCCAAGATGAATGTTTTTCATTATGGATGAATATCATAGATTAGCTTGAAGCGTACACCGAAATTTCTCACGCGCGGAGGTGAGTGCTAAAGGATTTATCGGCTTCCGAAACGATCTATGATGAAACCCCTCTCTCCTGCTCCATTAATCCCTCCCCTCCAAATTGAAGCGATTTTCATGATGTGAACAATTTTTATGTAATCCATCAAAGAGATCAACATATCCTTAAGGTGCTGGATATGACTGGAAAAAAAGAGACAGGCGTACAATTCGAGTTTTTTGGGATTTTTGCTGATTGAAGCGAGGCGGAATTTTTAAGAAAAATTGAATCTGGCAAATTCAGCTGGAAATGTTCGAGAGCAGACCAGATGAGTCGGAAAAATTGTACGAGCTGAGGGGGATATAAAAAAAGTACCTTAGTTGGCTCTCCACTGCTAACGGCTCGCCCAATGAACCGATGGGAATTGAGCTTAGCCCTCCTCTCTCCCATATCCCTTTTCTAATCTCCTTGCTTTCTGTTTGTCAATGAGCTAAGCACACAATGAGACAAAGTGAAAACCGTCAACTTACCACAATAGCAATGGTTACGAGAGTAGTGATAGCGATAAGGAAGATGAAGGGTGCAATTCCTGTCGAGTCGGTGTCCTGCGAGGATCTCTGTGCATAAACATCGAACTCACAAGCGGTCCCACTCCGCGACAAGGGACACCTAAAAAAGTACTGTAATCTATCACCATACTGTAGTCAATGTATCAGTATGCTGCCCCATTTCATGAAGTACTATAATTTATTAATATGTTTTCCCTTAACAATATGAAGACAATTAAGCTAGTGTAAAAGATTGTTTAACGAACTAGTTGTGTTGCACTTGTTCAGTTTGTATCACATAGAAACTAGAAGATTCGAAAAGGCGAATGCGTGATGAAAGCTTGAGTTATACTTAAGTCATACTTAGCTTGAGTCATACTAAATAAATCGAAAACCGTAGAAAACGATTCGCATATTTCATTCGGTATGCAAAATAACATGAAAAGGCACTTTATACAAGGATGCTCTCATGTACAACCGTTGTCATAGATACATTTCGGGAGAAATTTTTGTTTTCGGCGCTATATTGACGAGATATTCCAGAACTAACTTAGAAATTTCACAATTGCTGTGATGATATCCATGAAATCATCTATTCTATCGTTTAAGCTTCCCTATTTCTTCCAAATGGCTGCATGCAGTATAAATCGTTCAATCATCCGAATTGATCACCCGATTTTTCAAGTTTTCTGATCGAAATTTCACCTAGGCTTTAGCGCTAACATATTTATTTCGATATGCAAGATCGAAACTAAAACGAAACTTCATTCGTTTATGTGCAAATAATTTCATATGCATATATCTCTCAACAATAGCAATGGCCGTGAGGATAATAATGTGAATATGTACGATGAAAAGAGTTGAAAAGAGTAATTCCCAGCCGAGTTGGTGGACCGTGAGACTATATTTCTATAAGCGTTGAAATTATGTGCTGTCCCACTCTGTGATAGGCAGTGCATAGAGAAATACTACAATATTTGTCTTATGATATAATTTATCTTAACTATAGCAATATCAATATGTTTTGATTATCAAGCTTCATTAAGCTTTAAGCTTCAATCATAAGCATCGTTAAGCATCGTTAAGCTTGAATAATAATCATCAAGGTTTAACTATAATATTAATTAAGCTGAATATTAATTAAGAAAGTTTTAATACCTGCATCGAACACTGCCTTTGTAATCATTGAAAAGATGTTCATCAGCGATATTCGTAAAGGTCAAATTGAAGAGATCACAATCCTTTAGAGGCACATTAGCGGGTATGCTAAGATTTGGCTCCATTGCTAACATATCCGGATGCAGCGATGAGTTCAATTCAGCACCTTAAAAATTTCTCCACTTATAACAACCATAAAAGCATGCCAGATTAATTTATGTAACTATGATTTTGTATTTCATTTACTTGATTAATTGGTCACATG
Organism: Baylisascaris schroederi; assembly: GCA_006503575.1. Lineage (NCBI taxonomy): Eukaryota > Metazoa > Nematoda > Chromadorea > Rhabditida > Ascarididae > Baylisascaris > Baylisascaris schroederi. The sequence continues at coordinate 1,238,620 of QEWY01001877.1, forward strand.
ATTTTTTAAGATGTAACGAAGCATACGGAATAATTAACGTAAATTTTGAATGGTTAAAATGGTTATATTAATCTTATGCATAAGATTGACTTTTCATGTGAGCAGTTAGAACAGAAAAACCTCTCGAGATTTTTTAAGTCAACGTGAAATGTTGCATACAATAACCTCTGACGTATATCATGCCCCTCAAAATTTTTATAAATGGCCGGTTGAAATTGCAGCTCGTCAAAGTTTGCAGTATCAATTTGCTCTGAAATTTAACAATACAATTTTTATGTAAACTAACTCTAACATACAATCAAAAAATTGAGTTCAGTTTTTCATAGATTATCGCACCAAATAAGTCGTTTCCTGAGTGTATTTATGCTGCATTCCTATTTGTAACGACTCATTGGTCACTGATAGGCAAATTGGAACTTTCTTCATGTTCCTTTCGATAGCATTGTTTAATCGATATTTCCACCGTGCTAAATATTTAAAAGATTCGCCGAATGTTATGAGGCAACATGTTAGGCATGTTACTACCAGTGCCAAGATATATATATATATATATATTTTTAGGTAAATGAATAAATAAATAATAATAAGTATATATAAGCATACTTATTATTACTATTTTTAGATATATTTTATTTTATTTCGTATCTATTTCAAGGAACATATACGACACTTCAGATATATATCTTTTGATAATGCATAATGTCGAATGGAACACAAAAAGATGCTGGCCGGAAATATATCCAAGTCAGTGATCGGATATTTTTAAGCTGTAGTGCCGAAGTGATAGACTTATGATTAATAGCTGAGCAAAGAATGTACGGAGCAATTTATAAACTTAAATGTGTTGGCGCTTTATCCAAGTTGTGTGTTTGTCTGAAGCGCATTTCCCACATGATTTCTTACATTGTTGACGCATCATTTTCTAGTATGTAAATATAAAATTCAGTACGAAAAAAATTGTTATTCTCTAACTTACAAATATTCGAAGTGTCAGAAAGGATGGAATGAATATATTAAGAGTGTAAAATCATTGAGAAAGCAGCACTAATAATATTTCATTATTTGGCTGTTTAGTTGAGTGGATAATATCTGTTGTTGCAAAATTTAATATGAATTCGTTAATAACGGAATATGAACTCTTTTATGTTTTTGTTATCTTTTTGATATCGCTTTGATATATTCCGATGAGGAAAGCTTTCAAAGTTTCTGAATTTTTCAAGCATTATTAAAGTCGGGATCAAATAAGGATGAGCGCTTTGACGATAAAATTTACAAACGTATCTGAAGAGAGAATGCGAAGGCTTGTGCGTGAATAAAATCCGGAGTAATTTCTTAAAAGCAAAGCCTGAGAAAATATCCCGAAAAATAGTCTAAATTTTCCGTAGTGGTAAGCGATCTACACCTGAGATCATCTTAACGCAAAATTTGGATGACTCGATGTCAAGAAGGAGATAATTCATTGATTCATTCAAAAATTCCCGTTTAAATTCACGATAAATCGATGTGATCAAGCGGCGCTAATCGCTAATAGATAAAGATCTAGTTGCGAAAACAGAGATAAAAATAAAGCATGTGATTGGTATTATTAGCCTCTTATAACTTAAAACAATTTTCTGGAAATTCATCGTTGAGCTAGGACGGAAGGCATGAGTCATCGGTTTTTGTGCCCAGTTTTCGAGGATGATCTGCAAGCATGTTTTTTGTGTATTCACTTTTTTCGTTTGCATTTCAAAGTAGTCTAAAAGAATTTTTACGTGAAACGAGTTTCGTGACCCTTTGACCCTATTTGATTCGTTGATCATTGGTTGGCACGTGCTATAATCACTATGGTTTTAAAGAAAATATAACACACAAGAATTTTATAGCAATGTTAATTATGGCACATTCATATGTGTTATATCAAAACAAGAGTGTATTTATGTTTTAAGTAATTCACACTAGATTAAGGCATTCGTTCATTGACCATCGTAAGTGACCATTGCTTAAAGGAGACAACACACGAAAATGAATAGTAAATGAGGAAACGGAATTAGATGAGTTGAAAGAAAATGCGCTTTTCTATTCGATTTTATTTGCGTTATTCGGTCAAAGAATTTCATAGCTATTCAGAATGTTGGTATTCTAATATGTTTTCATGTTGGAATAATTTATCAACCGATATGAATTTTCTAGGAAAAATTGATTGCTTTTTTCTAGTGATTCGGGTAATACAACAGAAATTGGGCCGATGTGAACTGCAAATTTTTGACTTATCATACTTTGTTGGCAAAAAAAAAAAATTCAACGGATGAGATCTGTGTCCTTTGAAGTTGATGAGTTAGTATGAAAAAGTGATAGAATTACCGACCACACTATACTTACCGAAATTCGTAATTGTAGCTTCAGTGTTTCCGCTATATAAATAAATGCCCACACATTACCACAATGCAAAGCACAAGAACTTGGATTATCGATAGGATGCACTTTGTAATTTCGTTTAGGCTCTGTGCACCACTTCTTGGTACAATTATGGGCGGAAGCATTGATAGGGATTTGAAAATATTGTTTGCTTCAATGATTAAACGAAGAATGCATAGGTAAGCCGAGATATCATATTGATGTAAGGTGGAGAATTTTTTCGGGCAACAAGGATTGAAGAAGGAAATAACGATGCTGAAGCAAGCAATCTCCAATTTGCGAGAGAATTTCGGAAAAGTAAAGAGACAATTACGAAAATTCTTATTTCTTTCACCACTCCATTTCCCTGCCTACACTTTTCCCCCCTATACCATCAGCAAAGAGCATAAATCAAAACGCTTGAAGATAAACACACCGGATGTGTCGACCGCAATCCAGTCAGTTGGATCGAGTGCATATGTAGATTTGTGTTTCATTTTTGAGTCGCCAGGTAGTTGGATATCGATAAATGGTGATCCACCATAGCAACACAAAATCAATAAATGCTTCGCAACCAACTCCGGCACCAACATCTTAAATATATCTAAATGAGTTCAAAGTATTGCGCTTCAAGATCAAAAAAGATCGTTGATAGAGATAAGATATCTTATAGCAAAAAGTTAATGAAACATTGCCGATAATGCTTCTACTTCTATTTCACTGTCCCCTATCTATGAGAATTCCGTGAGCAATCTCAAAAGTATCACCTGTGAATGTGGCGAAAAAGTATCGGCCAGAACGTTTTCGCATACGTTCCATAAATTTCATAGAAATAAACGAAGTTTCAGTAGTGAACATATTTGTACGTTCAATGGGGAAATGGAAACGAAATATATAAAACATTTCTTAGATGAAAAACAATAGCGTCTCAGGAAAAAACGAATACAGAAGAGTGTTAAAAAATCTAGCGCGTTAAGTGCTTTTTGCATTTCACTCATTTAAACAGCCAACTTCAAGAGTCACGCACAAATGTCAAACCATAAGAAACATTAACTTCATGTTGTGTCTAGTGTGACCGCTCATACAAACTGCAAGAAGCTGACTGGTGTAAACCACTGTGGTATATAAGGTGATCTTATGGTTCATTTTATACCTATCAAAATTTCATAATGCTAACTTCTATTATTTACGAGTTGAAATTACCAGAGAATTGGATAAATTTACGTGACCACAAATATGACACTGGTATAATACCCTTTGTAAATATAAATTTGGAAAATTTTATTAAAAATCTTCCACCAATTCTTGCCATATAACAAATTGTAAAGAATGCTACCGCGCTCGCAAACTGAAACGGCACTAACGATGAACTGATTTTTTATTTTTCCGCTCTCGAAAATATTTCAGCATAAACAGATTTAAGAAGTTAGGCCACAGGATCGCATTCAAGTGTCACTTTTATCGAATTTGAGGATTATATGTATCTTCGATGTTGCTGCTGTTGCATCTTTCATTCCATGGAACTAATCCCAAGTAAACATTGAAACAATTACTTCAAGCTATATTACTTCACTACGGAAGCATATCCATTAGAACAAAGATCACATCGCGTCTATTTTGGACCAAGAGCTTTTGCTTATGGTTGCCTATTTCAGCTCTTAAGAAAACGCATGCAACTATGAAATATATATTTATTTAGTTGGTACATTGACGTTCAACCCTTCGCCTAAACATTGAGATGATCAAATAGAATATTCACTAATTACGGAAATAATGAAAGCGCCGTCTGCTATAAAAAAATCGCTAACACATTGCCAAAAATCAGCAAACGATATAATAATAGTAATAACATGTATTATTATTAATGAAATTATGTTTTTTCTTTTCTCCAGCAAGATGAATTTGTAGAATGTGACCGTCGATTAGATAGATACTTGGCAGAATGCACGAAGCTTAAATGAGATCCGCATTAATTTAGTTGGGGTTTTTCCGTTTTGCTTACAACGCTCATAGTTGTTTAACTGCTAATATCCATTAGCTGACTACTGTCCAAAGAAGGAAAAGTACAGCCTTAAATAAAGGCTGCGGATTGAGAGGAGAGGTGTTGTATTGCCACTAGATATTTCCATAGATTTATAAAGCGCTTAGTGCATTTTAGTTTCAATAGTGATCTGGGTAGCTGTCAATAACTATCTCCAGGTCATAAGCACAAATGAAAATTATAAATTATGAATAAATAAGTAATGAAATAGAAAGCAGAGGTAATATCTGTGTGATGTCTATATAAAATGTGTGGTTTAAAATATACCAAGATATCTTTAAAAAGAGGTAAAAAAAGGGTAGATAAATGATTTGGAAAGTTTATTGTTGGATAGATTAATAGTGCAGAAGGTGGAAATATATCTAACAGAGTGATCTTCGTCATTAGAAGCATTCTAGAAGATGAGATTGTGAAATTTGTTGTATATTAGGAACAAACTTTTTTCGTAGCCAATTTCTAGGTTATCAACACATCTGGCCCTCTCCCTTACAAACTTCAGATATCTTTCCTGAAATATATCCAGGAAAGATTCGTTTAGCATGCAAAAATGGTAATATGCAATTGTATTAAGTGCGGGTCTACAGATAACTCTTACTGATGGGCACATTGTGAAGGGTAAAAAAGGAGTGACCTAATGTTGCAAACAATCTTGCATTTTACTTGGCGAGAACAACATTTTCATAGGCTATCGCTGAATAATAAATGCAGAATGCTATCAAAGAAATTGATACATTCACATTTAAATGACCAATGAATTACGCAAAGTTCCAATAAAAAAAATAGATATGCAAAATTGCGCATCGATATGTTGAACAATTCGATTGCTGGCACAAATCTTTTACGAAAAATTCGTTTTTCATTCAACTATCTATAACCCAGCCGATTTAAAATGAAAGAAAAAGGTTAACGAATATAAATTCCGGGAAATTTGTCCCTTATCTAAGCATTCGTAGCTTTCTTTGGAAAGTTGGTGGATCAAAATGAATTGTAGTCACTCCATTGATGGACGCTTTTTTGGTCAAATTTCATAGTCTTTATCTCGATGAATCCTGAGCAAACACTACGGAAATGCGGACAGACTGGCATATTCGCATATACATGACCGCAGAAGTGACTTCGTTTTAATCTACCATATCCAGCATATTTTGAAAGCGTCTAATCAAACGTTTGAAATAATGCACTGATATTTTATCTATTGATCTAATTTTCTATTGATCTAATACATCTACCGATCTAATATATGCTTAAAAGATCTGTTGATCTAATTCTGTGATAAGATCGGCGCGAAATATATACAAATGCCCAGCGCCTTTGAACACCTTTGGCTTATTAAAAAATTGTCACGACAGACGCAGAGAGACAAGCGCATATGCATATATTCGGGGTTGATATAATTCGTCCTAGAAATGCAAATTTTATGAATTACTCGAAAATTTGTCTTCATTGTGCACTTCCAGAGAAAGGATTGAAGTCTTTATTGGACTCATCGTTGTGTTTTTATCGTGACAGAATTCCGCATTCAAACGTTTCCTTCAAACGTCAATGCAATACTATTAGATCACCTTTAAGTAGCTAAATTTAGCAAGAAAAAAAAAATTCATTGCCTTGAATAAGCACTGTTATATGACTGAATCAAACAAAGAAAACAAATGAGCATTGTTCAGCGTTAGCTGATGAGATGGCAATTTGATTCCCGAAAAAATGCAGCATTGAAAGCATCGTCTCGAGCCGTTAACCATAGCGTTCAACGTATATCGTATGGATGCACCAAAAAAAAAACAAACCCCACAATCGGCTTTATCTAGCATCAAAGGCCGTTAGCATTTTCCTCTTTGCTTTCTAGCATATTGCTAACGGACATTCGACGATTGATTTTGCAAGTCATTAATGCACAATTACATTGGTGGAAATAATTCACTAGTTTTTTTTGAGTTCTTATGTTGCTTCCGCTTCCCCCCACCTCTCGCTAACAACCTTATATATGCGTGCCTTCGAAATAAGAAATATCAAGTCTAAATTAAGAGATGATAATTAGCCATATTTAACTATTGGTTACGTAATTCCACGTCAGACTTATTAATGACTCTCGTGGTATCGTGTTCTATATACACGATACGAATGTGTGGCCATAATATTTGGGCATTGTTTGAAAATTGGATCGTTGCTATAAGCTTGTTACCAGATTACTGGCTGGAAATCAGGTTTTCCAGTCTCTCTTTCCGATAACGTTCAAGAATTTCCATGTGGAAATATTTCCAGGCAGGAAGAAACGTTGAGGCAGACAAAAGGGTTGGCAGAGAGTAGGCGCATATGTGAGTGTTCATAATTTATTTCTGTATGAACCATTACAACGTGCGCCATCGGTCCGACGCAGTATAAACCGTCAGGTGAAGAAGTCTTATGTAAAATCGTGAAGCATTGCCGCGGCATAACCTTTCCAATGCCAAGAGAGTGTCCAAAGAGTTTTAGCAAGAAGCATACAAATAAAAATATCCATAGCGGTTGGAATTCTAAACTTTAGCATGCGAATTTACCGATTTAGTAACTATTGCTTCAGACGAACGAGAAGAGCAGTACATTCGATAATGCTAGGGCATAACATATGCGTACTATATATACTTCCGCATAAACATTTCAGACTGGAAAAGTTTGAAATTTTCTCATAAAAAACAGGACTGAAATATCTAAGAAGCAAAAAACCTGCCCATCAAATCTATGACATAAAACAGCTTGAAAGATGAAGTTGAAACAAATCAATTGTGAAACCAAATTTTTCTAAAAATTTCTTTTTCATTTGCTGTCATGTGTTAAAAAAACGAGAAAAATGTCGGAAATTTGAATGAATGTCACATTATAATTTTTGAATGCTTGTTGCAATGTTGAATTTTTCAAAATTTCAAAGATTGAAGAAAATAAAAATATTTGATAGTCATTTCGTTGTGAAAGATTCTATTGCACTTGGCAAAATTTTTTTAGCCGAAATTCTCTATGCAATAAATAAATGAGACAAAATAAAGTGCAAACAAGTAAATATTAGGACACATATAAATTGATGGAAATTCAAAGTCAACGAACAAAATTCTCAAGGGATTTACAATAAACTAAATAAAGCGGGTATGTTTTCGGCAAATTTTGCCATATTATTCCTCTTTATTAATTAATTAAATGCAATAATTATTAAAAATCAATTCGATGCTAAATTTCCTCATATTATTTGAGTAATTTTTTGATATCAATAGGCAAATTGATGATGGAAACCCAACAATGATGAACTTCCTAATAGTTGAATGAACTGCTTTTTCTTTATGATAGATTGTTGATTTTAAGGGAAATAAGTATTCTGTGATCAAATATGATTTGACTAAAGAACAGCAGAGTATATGGCATTAGTTTCGAGAGAAAGTATGAACGAACTCTGCCTGAAATGAAAAATATACAAGTGAAAATGAAATGAATAGACCACTGATATGAAAAAAATAAATTATTTCGTTATGATGATTATTCAACTTAGTGGAGAGTAAGTGATGTATACGCTGTATATTCCTCTTGATTTCAATTAAAAATAGAATAGGGAAATATTTTAACTAATTTCTTTTTTTAGTGGGGAAATTAGTGAAATATTTAAATTCTACTCGTGAAGAATATTTCCAATTCTTTTGCTCTCTGGTATTAAGCAGGAAGAAGGGTGTTAAAATGTGGTCAACAGATAATCCCTAAATCCGACAAAGTGAAGCATGAATCTTATCCATGAATGACGTTTCATTGTGGATATACTGGGAAGATGGAACTGACAATTTACTACACAGGTGTACATGACGTTTTCTTTATATAATGAGTTTGCTCTGAAATTGGAATTATGCCATAATACGTCATTGAACATTATAGAAATGTTAATAAAAACGATGGGACGACTTCATAGACGTATATGAGTGGAAGAACAGAAAAAAAATGTTGACTTTTCGAATATATTAAACTTTTCTAATATATCTTTCACCGATCCTTTTTATTGAATCGTGTGTAATCGAGAATCCTTCCGTTGTATGATATCTATCGCTCGCATTTTAATGGCTTGCTTTAACCTGAGACCGCTTACAGCAGTTTGACTTTTTTAATGTTCATCATAACCCACTCATCACCGACCGAAATTAGTTAATCGGTTTCGCGAATGGAAATTTTGTTTGTCGGTCATTCACCGACCCAGAACTAAATCGACCGGCTGAAGGAAACCGGAGTGGTTGGGCTGGATTGATTTATCGGATTCGCATGGGATTTATGTTTACAGGATGTGGATTTTATTGTGCCATGAAGCATTGATGAAGATAATGTATCTAGTGTTTCGTGGAACTACGGATCCATATGGTTGTGCATTCTCCCAATTGCATTTCCCTACCTCGCCTCAATACTTAGAGCAAATGAATCGTCAAATGATTCCGAAAAAGTTTCCTCGACGCTTCCTGTCGATTTATTATATGAGCAGGAAATTGTCCTTAAATAATGGATTAGTGGGTTGCTTCTATAATTATGGATTTCTTCTATAACTGATCTGTCAAATTTTGGCAATCCATTTGATGTGCATGTTAAATGGGCGCATTTTTTTTAGATCGTTTACGACCATCCCATAGGGCAACACTGAGCACTCAGTTAATACGGCAGTCAATGAGTGCGAAGCCAGTCAATCTTCTCTGAAAAGAGTTCAAGCAGTGAAATTTCTATAAAAGCTTTTGCTTTCTCTATTCATCAAAATACTAAGTATGGTCCAAATGAAGGACTAAATTGTATTGCAAGGTGAATCCTGGCAAAAAAGTTTCATAATTATCAATAAATTCGATATTAGTAATTGAAATGAAATACAGATTTTCAGTAATTTGTTGCATAATCATAATTATCAATAATAGCAGATTGTTGCAAATGGGTGCAGCTGCTATTCGTTCTCATCTTTCGCATGCATGAGCATCTATAGATAGGCAGTAATTACTACATATGGGAATATATATATATATATATATATATAAGCTCATTTGCGATGACGCGAAAGTATGGAAAACGTGAAGGTTCTAAAAGATGCGGTATGAAGGGTATTTGAATTATTTTATAGCACTTACTGAATTATTTTACGAAGCCAGCAGCAACGCTCCTCCCGGAGAAGGCAGGAAGGTAATGAAACACTTCTGCTTAGCAATCAGGCTATATGTTTGCAATCCACCCTTACCTCAAAAAAGATGTAACTAGGAAGGAGCTGAACATAAAGCGTCACTGAGAATGAAAGAGCTTTTGATGAGATGAACGAATACGAGTGATGCATTCATGTTATATGATATTCTCATAATAAATTCCCACACGTGGGAAAATATACTTGAAGAATGAAAAAGAATTTATATGAAAGAGTGTTCTCATAGGAAAAATTTGTTGCTAGTAATTAAACAGCAATACTAAATATTCGACCAAATGATAAGGTTATCGCAGAAGTAGCTACGATATGGATTTTCAGGCGTAAATCATCTGAGCCAACGGATTCTAAAATATTTCAAAAAACACCTTAGTAACGAATATCAAAAACGAAAAAAAAAATAATAAAAAAAGAGCAATAGACGTTAGCTAATGCGTTTCCCTAAGCAATTGAGCATATAAGTTAATCCTGAGGCAGTAAATTCGCCTTTCCGCTATATTCGACTGGAAGCGGTATGAACCTTACGGTTCGTTTATATGCTATCAATCCATGGAAAGGATATTGTACTCTAGAAAAACTGATATGCACGATCGGCCAAAGAATGGATTCTATCTATCGAATCTATCGCTATAGAATTCACAATTTATCAAATGAAACGACTATATCGAAATATGGAAGATATTCATAAGAATGGCACCACCATAATGCACTTCTGCAAATATTTGCAAACGCATATAAAGCAATCATTTATGTTGAGATTTATTAATGCGCACGCTAGATCTTTAAATATTCTCAAGCGTCTCATAAACGGAATAGTGCATGGTTTAGAATTATGAGGTAAATTTGCCGAAGTACATGGAGATGCATTCCAAAGAGATTATTCATATACGAATCGGTTTATTTCGGTTGAATAATCAGTCACTTGTAAAGGTACACATATATAAACAAATAATTGACATAAGAAAGGATGCCAAAATATTTCTAATAATCGAGTCATCTACGTGAATTTTACCGCAGAAAAAGTTTCTTCCTGCAGAAGACTGACTAAAAAATTAAAGCTTCGAGGGTAAAATGAAAAAAAAAATCAATTTGGAAAACATACAGATGTTTTTTTTTGTCCATTTTTCAATATCTATTTCCAAAGTCGACCAAAACACTCACATTGTAACTAAATTATTCCTTAGTGTAAATTGCAGCCATCTTCAACATGAAACTATTAACGTACAAGAAAGTTTGCAAAAGCTAATAGAAGCGATAAACAAATGGCATACATTTAAAGATGAATAAACTATGAAAAATAAAAAAGCAATATTTTAGATCTAAGGATGATCTAGCGTTGAAACTATGCTACATGAAGAAGTTTTCTAGCTTCAGGCGAATTTCAATGCTAAATTTAAGTAAGAATGTGTTAGAAAGTTGCAGTTGAAGTTGTTGCATTGACGTATGGGCAAAGACATCCACCACAATTGTTTGCAGCATGGGAAGTTCGCTCTGAGCAATAGCCATTCATGTGCATGAAAGCACAACAAAATGATTGTTGCTGCATTAATATTTCATAGGCATACGCTGAAACTTTACGAGTGACGATTGTCTTTGAAAAAAATAGTTGAATAGTAATGTTGCTGAATCAATAACGATTCTATAGGGAAAATAACGAATAAATTTTTTTAAACCTTATTTTCTATTGAAAAACAAATGATCTCAATTCTAATGGAAAATTATTCTTATCATATAACAAAGAAAAGCATGAAATATCCCATATTTACTAAAAATTTTCACTAAAAATCCATATAGGAGTAGCTCCATCGTGGCAGCAACAGAAAGAGCGGTGGATGGAGTGTATTTTTGCTTCGAGAGTTTAGCAATGCAAATAATATTAGCAATTCGATGTATGTTTGACGTATGAAGAGGAATTCATTGCATGAATTGCATGATTGATGGGAAAGATTATCAAGAAATGCGAAAAAAATACAGCTTTCAATCAAAGTTTAGAGCTAAGTTTAATTCGACATGTAAGAGGTTCATTTAAGAAAGAGGAAGCGGAAGTTTGTCAAGTTTATAAGGCGTATTGCTTAAATTGGCCAATCATAATTGGCGATATTATTTTGTTCACACTTTCTTGTATCTCTAATGTATTGTGCAATCTAAAGAGTATATATATCAGGTTTTTTTCCACTTGGCTAACACATATGCATATTCGAGAGCGAAAGGGGTCCCAACACGATTTACTACTGCCTGCCAAGTATTATAAGTGTATTTCTAACGGAATTATGGAATACGGTAGAGTTTGTAATACATTCTTGGGGCAGAGTGGGGGTGGGGGAAGGAGGTTGAGGGAAAGCGATGTCATCAAATCAAAAGAGCTCCGGGCAAAAAAAAATTCCATTCTGTAAAGCCAATTTGGCAAAAGTCGTCATTCATAAGTGAAGCAGTCTTGAACAATCTGGTGAACATCGTTAGCAAAAGAACAAAAAAAAAATAAAATTAATAAGGCATATACTACATTCTATTACTATTTGTGTGCTCATCTATCCATTTATTTAAATATTGAATTCATATGGAATTATGCTAAGCGTTCATCACTTGAATTCGACTATTTCATAGCGTTTTATGGAATGGTCATTGACTCAAATTTGTATACCAATAAACAAATTTACATATTTTGTCCATTTGTATGGGCGTTCTTCTACTAGCCCGTCGTTATTTTTGATTGACTTCAACTACTATCAAATGAAAGAGAAATATACCAGAATTGAAGCAATCATATTTAATTTTAACTTCAAATTTATCGGTTCAATTAGAAGTTTAGCAATTCAATTTTCGAGGTCATAAGTCTTAGTTGCGCACAATATTTGAATCTGGTTTTTTTTTTTCAAAAATTTTCAAAATTGAAAGTTTTCTGCACAAAAAAATGAGTTGGTATTTCACTCCAATAATTTTTTGGAAAATTTTTCCATCAGAAATAAACGAACAAAATAATGACATGTATTTATTATGAAAACCTATGATATATTTCGAGCAGCTAATGCAATAGCTCTTCAAAACGAAATGAGCTATAAGAGATACATGGAGGCAAAAATTTCAATGTTAATAGCAAATAAAACAATCTCTATGTTTTAGCTCTAATATGCTCAATTTGCGAGGAAAACAGAGACTGGGGTAGGAAGGGGGAGGGAGGCACTGAGGAAGAGGGAACTGCTATAGGAAATTCTCTCTCATCAAGGAAAATCGGAAAATTTTCAACAACTAAATTGCATTTAATGACAGATTTTTTTTTGGAGAATAGGAGAGGTTAGCACATAAATTCCAATCAACTATGTTCACATAGAAGATTGCAAAAGATGAGAACGGAACTTCTCAAGATTGACTGCTTTTAGGAAATTGAATCCACCGAAAGATGAAACTAAAGTATGAATTCAGGTTAGCGGGGAAAAAAAAAAGGAAAATCAGTTAGAGAAAATCGAGTATATGAGAACAATGAAAGTGCACATAAAAGGTGTGCAAACAGAGAGATCGCCGTTTGCTATTGGCATCAGAAGCAAGCGCACATCCTCAACCAAACATTCATCCGCCCATCGAAAAAAAAGAGCTCGTTTTGAATTGCACAACCGCACAAGTTGCATAAAGTTTTTCGAAAGTGTAAATCGAGTATATGAGAACAATGAAAGTGCACATAAAAGGTGTGCAAACAGAGAGATCGCCGTTTGCTATTGGCATCAGAAGCAAGCGCACATCCTCAACCAAACATTCATCCGCCCATCGAAAAAAAAGAGCTCGTTTTGAATTGCACAACCGCACAAGTTGCATAAAGTTTTTCGAAAGTGACGATTACGATCTTCAAAATCCCTGTGGGAATTATATAGACCTTTTTTTTCATTAAGATTCACCTCTAAAATCTCAACAAAGAGGAAGAGGGAGAGAGAGGGAGAGGGAGGAAAGATGATAGAAAGTGAAATGATGGAACACTTGAATTGACAGAATACACATTAGAAATTAATGTCAACCTATCTTCACACCAACAACCGGATCAGCAGCGGTATGTGGATTAGGTTTCAAACAAAGGCATTTTCTTAGTCAATAGTTTTCTCTGAGTGGTCCTCTTGTAAACATAACCCTTGGGAAAGCTGGTATAAAACATCATAAACCGAATTCATAAATTAGGCACCAAAAAGAATTGCACTATAATAGTGAAGCGCAACAGTAAAAAGCGTTATTTCCAACCATCACTAGCAAAATTCCCCAAGGAGAGATAAAAGCGCTGACGTAGGCAAGCTACACAATTTTGTCACCTCAAATACACAGCTGACGCTCTTCTGCAAGAGAACTGCCTTTACTGACTAATTTTTAGTGATAATATCCTAGTCCCTTGGTTACGTAAGATCATACTTACCACCGTACTTAAAGATTTTCACGTTGTATCGTTAGTAGTACAGAAACTTTTCACTGAGCCTGACAACGTTATTCTAATTTACTTTTACTTTTTGAGCTGGTACACTCAATGATTGACTAAACTCATTTGTATAGTGCTTATTTTCACTATTTTCATGCATTTTCAAATAAGTTCATGACACTCTGATAGAGTGGTCAAACAATATATTTTAATAATTTGAACAATTTCGGTAATTTAAACAGTCCTAAATTCAGGTTTATTTAAATTTTGATGCAAAAACTCTTCAATAACAATTTTAAGATATTGAGAGGTATTTTTAGTGAATGTGATAAATCAAATTTTTTGGACAGAAAACTTCTTTTGAGTAACTCATTTTTAAATTTGAAAAAAATTTGAGAGATTTGGTACCGTTAAAGTAACAAATTAAAGTAACAAAAAATGAAAGAGTAGAAAATAACGAAAAAACGATAATAAACGATAAATAAAATATGAACATTGCGCAAAAAACCAAGCGAACCAAAATTTCCTCGGTTGAATGAATAAAAATTAATCAACAATTTCGTTCACATGGAATATTTTCCTATATGGGTAATTCTTTAGCAGATGTCCTCTAACACAAAAAACTTTTGCTTAATATTACTATATCATCGGTGAATATCATTTCTTGTTCATCATTTTATTTATTTATGATTCATGGATAAATATTAGACGTTTTGTTTAGGAATGCAAAAATTGAAGAAAAAGAAAAATGAAAAAGCATAAATTTCGATGAGTTCGGTGAAGAAAATAGAGTACGATGAATTGCAAATAAAAATTCTTAACGGAAGATAGACTATGGAGATTTTCTAAACTTATATGATATTTTTTCCTTCTAAAGTAGATATAACACTGATTTGGTTAAGCAATAGGTACAACTGGTTGTAACCAAATCTGATACAACCTAATCAACACCTGAATTCTATCAAGAGAACACAGAAACATGAGAAATTGTAGTTTGCCTGAAGATTTAAGGTGTGAGATTACAGTTCAATATTGTCGCCCATAGCATTCCCTCTTTCTCCCTCCCCTCCCTCTTTACCACCTGCTTTCATCCTTCTGATGAGTTACCTTTACGAACATGCCGGTGCCATAGATAAAGGAATTGCAAATAACATAACAAGGCAGTGGTCGAGATTCTAAGATCAAAATCATAGAAATGTGCACTTTTACAGTGTGGCAATGATTTTCTTTAAAATGCTATATAGTGAGCGAACGGGGAGAGCTCATGAGCCGTTACGTTCGCACTGACGCTTAGCAGCTATGAAAAAGTAGGGGGCTAATTTCCGCTAACAAGGAATGGACGGTCTTTCTTCGAGTCATAGAATTTGAAATCGACAAAAGCATGAAATGCAAGCAAGCAGCATTCTAATATATCTTTTAGTTAACATCAGAATTGCTACGATGCAACTTTTCAATGCTGATAGACCGACTGTAAAAGTTGAGGCCACTACAAATTCAGCTCATGCTATGAGAATGGAGCCAAATCATTATATTTATGCTTCGGAAGCGCTTAGAAATGCCCCACATCAGTGATGATGATGTTCGATAGAAGGCACTGCGGAAGAGAACAAGCAAAGCATTTCTGCAATGGGCGTTCATCAAGCGTCATTTTGGAGTCGTTAGCTGACCAATGCTGTAAATAAAATAAACTTGCGCATACCTCCGCGTCTCGCCTTGTCTTGTCTTATTTGTCACATAACCAAATTGTTTGCCATTTGTACAGCGCCTTAAATGATTTTGCTCTCTCGAAAATTACTATTCAACTATAGCTATACCACTCTAAAATGATGCGAAGTGAATTGTGAAGTGATGCGAACAGATATGTGCGATTAAAACAACAGTACACCCTAGAAGATTGTCATCAAAAGCGGATATTTGTGCATAGACTCGAATTCGATCAACCGCTTCCACAAATTGCATCGAACCATTTTGACTGATAACTCCATTGTGGTCAAACAAACCACTAATATGCATTTGCATTGCGTCTTTGATTTAGTTGCAAAATAAATCTATGGTATTAACTTACCTTTGTCATCTCTATATATTGATATCTGTATACATTGAGAGCATTTAAATATGCTGTCGATTGGAATACTCATCTTATTAACTATTACTTATTTCTCTGAATAGACGATTTGCCTCCGAGACATTGAGAAATGTGAATTTTTTGATGGAGAATTTGCCTCATGGGATTAATGATTCTTAGAAAATTTTGCGAACAAACTTTACCAATAGACGACAACCCTAAAAATATCTAAGGATTGATGTGCTTTTGTATATTGCATTTTACGAATTCCTACATTTAAAAGCCTAGAAGAAATCCTCATCACGAAGACATATTTCAAAATTTTCCACTTACGATTTGCAAAAGGAATAGTGGGAGATTGGAGAGAGGGAGGAGGTGGAAAGGATGGAAAGGAATTCTACATACCGATAGGCTCATGTGAACAATGTGAATGAGTCTTCTTAGGAGCAGACAGCGATAACAATGAATGCCATAAAACAATTCAAAATTCCACAATTTTAATTACCATTCTAGGCAAGCATCTCTCATTGATGATTGCCTTCAAATACGCATTGAAAGAAAAAAAAAAAGACGTAAATCAGAAGCGGTTAAATGGCAGCATCCAGCATTGAACGCATAGATTCGTCAACCACTTTGAACGCTGAGGAGCAGTTTCAAGTGAAGCATTCACAGGAATAGGAAATCATTCTTGATTAAAGGAACTCCCTTCGATGCATTTTGGTTGACGATAAAGATTGAAGCTAATTGACATGCAGGACTCCTTATTCGGCCACCTATACCGCCAGTCTCATGTCTTCTGAGGTGAAAAGCCCACCCATTCATCGAGTGATCACCAAGGTATAGTTATAACAGTGATTGATATATGTCCAATCAGTAGCCGAGCGGATAACGACGATTTCCTTAGTGTAGGTGCGCATTGCAGCGTTACTAACTAGAGTTTTCCGAACATTGCCATGTGGCATTTCGATCAAAGATTTATGTATTTGCTAAACGAAAATATGCTTCAAGCTTACTAGCAGAAAAAATTGATGTTAAATATAGCATTCACGAAATGTCTATTGAATTTATTAAATATCATAGCTATTGTGTTTACAATGGAATAAATTACATCCAGCATTAACGATTTTTCTTTTTTTTTTGAGCTTCTTCATTGCTCTATACAAATGCATTGTGTCTACTTGTGTGTGTGTGTATTATTGTCTTCGTATCAGTCTATCTGCCTGAATGATCGCGCTTAGCAGCCCTTAAGCACCCTCAACATATGAAATTGAATAGATTAGATAGAAAGAAATAAAAGCGTTGGAATTTTGACTAATTGGATCGCCAAGTGGCCAAAATTATTATTAGTTTCCTAGTTTATATGCCTGAAATCGCAAGTGAAGGTGCGAAAATTGGTACTCATGATTTTTCCAACTAAAGCAATTCATTATATACAAAATATAGCTCAATTTGGCCGCATACCTTTATCGCACTATGAAATTTTTAACGACATTGAGAGCCACTGAATTTTTAGGGTTGAAACAACTGCGCATATGTGAACATCGCTGCGTTTATCAGCTCTCATTCGCCTAGGATCTGATAAGCTTAAAATTAAAGCTATAGACATGAAAGCTGGATTTATCATCTCCATACATAAAACAACTCTTCTACATGCAAGGTTAACATTTGTTTGTTGTTGCATCTGCATTAACAATCGCACATTTATTCATATGCAAAAGGTCGTGAGGAAAACATATCTGAAATCTCTACCTAGATCATACCTTTCTTCTTTGCAAAAAAATTCTTCAGCAAAAAAGGCGACGGATCATCAATTTTCAACTCAAACAACATATGATGTGTTATTTCTACGACTTCAAGAATAATGACGAAACATCTTCAAGAACATTTTAGCTATTGAACATCATAAGTGAACGTTTGTTCGAACGGAGCGACACAATGTCGATGCTTGAATTAATCTTTAGATTATATCCTTATTGAATTAGTGTTTAGAGACTTCAAAAATATCAAATTGCAAATAGATGCTTATTTTTGATGAAAAATGCTTTTGTGCATAAATATTTGATTCATAAAATTATATATACTTTTCAATTGTTGATCATCGTTTACGCAATGAGATTTTTTTTAATGCGTTATACGCGAAACAGTTTTCACTATAAATCGGGAACTTCAAATACTGCAGGCGAATGGAAATGGAATGATTTTATCATCTCTACGGTTAGTCAGAAGTTTTTAATGGAAGTGAACCACGATACAAAAATCTTAGCAATTAAATAGGAGTGTGAAATTCGATAAAGCAAAAAAAAACAAAAAAACAAGCGCGATATTAACTTATTTTTCAAGTAGATACACTCAGCATTGTAAAGAGTCACTTGAGAGTAAAGTCTCGAAATGAAGCAAGCCTCATATGAGCTGATTTCCCAAAAAATTTCCTCGAACTCATGTTCTTACGTGATATGGAAAATCTTCATTTATTCATTTATCTTGATGTCAACCTGTGTAAACATGATCAACGTGATGAAAATGAGAACATAAAACTTAATATTTTATGTTTCTTAAACTGGAGAAAAATATTAGCTAATTGTAGGCAAACATTTTTGAAGAAAACAGAGTTTTATTCGAAGTTCATAACACACTCAATCTGGAAAATAGAGAGTTAAAATTTTCATGATAGTAATAAAGTTTTCTAGTAAGGCGCCATTGCGACATCATTTTGAAGTATATGATGCAGTTGTAGTAATAGTGGAGAATCACCTATGATAGCAGTTGAAAATATACGATATGTGAGATTGCCATATTATCAAAGAAAAATCCCTGTTTGATATCCGTTATTACTATTTATTACAGCAACGTTTTATGAACAATTGGGATCGATTAGCTATATCAATCGCAGAATTGACGCATAACTTCTATTGGATCAAAGAAATATTACAAGAATATATTCGCTATAAATCCAGAAAATTAGCAAAGAAGTGAGAACAAGAAAAAATATTGGTTGTGCAAGGCGAAATGGCCGGAATAGTTGTTTGAGACTGTCAATATGACACTTCCGCTAGCCGCTATGATAAGACATGATAAGAACGTCCGATCGTAGATGTTTAAATATGATGAAAATAACACTAATGCCGAACGAAGAGAAAATAAGACGAAAAACGTAAACATTTGTTATGTGAAGCGAGAGCGTGAATATTATCGACTTTATGTCTGAACGCTGATGAAAAATTTCTGATATGCTGATAAATTTTGTCGGAAACAACGAAACATTTCAACTCTGCCTATTTTATCTCTTTGCTTGAAATGAATATTTTCAAGCGCTACAAATACGGCACTAAATTTTTAAGTTCAATTTTCGAGCGATGGTTACTATTTAATCTTAATAGAACCGCTTCCTATGCATTTCACGAAATTTAAATTGCAAAAACGTTTTAATGCAATCGAATGTTTGTACTTGCGTAAATGTCTCTCCGTATCCTCAGAAGTTTTCACTAAAGAACCACTGGAGCTATAGTTATGAAATTTGATGAATAGGATGTCTGTCCACCGTAGGTTGTAAACAACATCGAAAGAAATTATAAATTCTTAAAAATGAGCTATAAGCTCTCAGAAGTGATGCAAATTTGCTTATTTTTCACGATGATTGAGTTTCTATCTGATACTGACTAGAAAAGTGTTATTTTATTGCAGTAAAAAAATGCTTTTTGCACTGTTCATTATTTTCGAAATAGTAAGCTTGCTTAAAGTGGTGGAGCGAGTAGATGCGAGCAGTATGCAAATTGATCTACTTTGAGTTTTGCAACATTCAAAATTGCACACAACTGAGGGCTTTCTGACATATTGTTCCGAAACGAAATTTTACGTGCTAAAACGTTTTGAAATCAACCGACGCTATTCGAAATCTTCAACAATTTTTTTTGCCGATTTAATCAAATTTTGCCGCAGTCGAGATTACTGGAAAATTCGATTATGGGAAGATGAGCATATTTGCATTCTTAATGAGGGTACCATAAGTTGTTTCTTACATCACAAACAGTAGAAAAAGCAAGGGAAATGCGGCTCTGATGCATATGAAGGCCTCGTATCAATGCAGGGATATTTTATTCTACCAGAAATTTCAGCCAATTTATACTAATAATGGATGAAATTCTAATGAAGATGATGATTAAATAAAAATCTGGCAAGCTTGTCAGCTGTGGCTAGAAATGGCAGCAAATGGCCAAGAGGGTCAAACAGTCATTGTACATAATTAGTTCCTAAAATGGCTGAACCGTTCTTGTCAAAATTGTGCTTCAATAATCTTTGCTACTCTATATTCCCCGTGAGGAAAGTTTAACCAGCATGATATCGATTAAATTAATTCGGAGAATGCATGAAGCGACAGTTTTGGCAATATTCTCGCTAAATTACTGATAATTCATTAAGACAAAAAGTAGGATTTCAGTTGTGAAGTAATGGATAACGACCGGTGCAAAAAAGGAGGCAACAATAGGGTTGAGCCTTAATAAACAAAAGCGAAAAACGAGAGTGAAATGGAGCGCACACAATTGGCGATTATGCGCGAAGATTAGCTAAGGAGCTGTCAAAGTGAACGAGCATTGCCTCCCAAATGACAGCACATTCTAAACGCTTAAAGATTCCTATCGCGGCATGCTCAGTGACAACAATGCATTCATCTAACTATGGAACTTCGACAATTGACTCATCAAAAAGAACTGAAAAATCGAGCGAAAATAAACCGGAACGTTCAGGTTTTTCCTGTCTTCCGGGTTTTATTTAGTACATTCCGATCTGATTCGCGGTCATCTCAGTCTTCTCTTACTGGGCGCGTTGTAGGTTTCAAATCTTACTGTCAGTTAATTTTCAGCAGTCGAAATACACAAAACATATCTTTGAATAAAATCAAGGATTTTTCCAATTGTCAAAGGCTGCAGACGTTCGCTTTAGAATTCGCTGTAACAAGCTTATCTTCACTATATGGTGCTGATAGCAACGAGTCTGTGCAGTGCTAATTTTGAATTGCGCACTGTTTCGACACCACCCAGCATCAGGATGTGAGAAGCAAATTACATTATCGATTTAAATTGGTAGCCTTCTGTAATGAGACGTCATACAAGAATAAAAAGAAAACAGAACAGAAAGAGGCGAAGAAGAGGAAGCTAAGCACAGTAAATAGGTGTAATGCTTGATTTGCATGGTTACTTAAACGCTTATGTACCATATATCTGTCAAATGGAAGACCCATATATGAAGTGTGGGATGGATTTCTCGACGATCTCAGATATTTCGTTTCGTCTAAACGTCGAGCAGATGTACTGATCCCTCAGTATAGTAGACCCAGCATTGAGTAGTTCCTAGGTTGAGTATTGGAATTCTGTGCTTAAGCAGTTCACTATGAAGCACTCTTGCTCATATATTTTTTAAGCACCACTGGTCTCCCAGACGGTCCGCAATCACGAAAGATAACTTGTTACTTCTAACCAATCGAGAAATTAACACTCCGAAAGTATTATCAAGTTGATCTTCAAAGCTGCTAACAACGATTGTTGATAGCCTTTTGTAGGCCATCGAAGAAACATATGAATTGAAATCATTCTATTTGAACCTATTTTTTTCGATCTTTTTAGTCAAGCCTATTGTGCTCCTTTCAGCTCCCCTCGCACAAAACCTTAGTAAGAACATATAAGTAAATAACTGAATAAAGAAACAAATTAACAAATGAATAAATAAACAAACATATAAGTAAATAAATAAGTAAATAAATGAGTAAATGAATAAACAAACAAAGAAATGAATAAAAATAAATAAATAAATAAATATATAAATAAATAAATTATTGAGCCTCATCAACGACAGATGTGTCGACCGGAAACTTAAAAGGACATCTGTGGAAGGAAATTTCCCGCACCACCTCATTTCGAATGGACCGTCTGCAACAGCAATTTCAATGTTCAGAAAGCGCTACCATCCGTTTGTTAGAAAGCTCTGCTACGAGGCGGACGTTATCTCCGATGTTGTTGCGACGGCTGAAGTAGTTTATGATATCCGTTCCTTTCCTCATGCACGCTAGCGCTAAACTGCTGCTATCCTTATATATATATATATATATATATATATATATTTCAGATAGAACAGCAGTCATAAATATTCGTTCACAAATTTGCTGAGAACTCAGTGTTGTGAGCCTTTCAGATTAACGGTTGAAGTGTTAATGTCTTAAAAAATCAAATCATTTCAATCGTTCTCAGTTTCTTTTAGGGACGAGGGGTTTGGAAAGGGTGGAAGGAGAGTGGACACGCGCTCTTTTGGTTTTCGGCAGAAACTCTTCAGTTATCAGATCACTGCTTAATATTTAATGAGAATAGCGCTGTTAGATGCAGGCGTTGTGGTTTCACTAGTTGGTTTATGTCTCTCAATTAATTCATAAATATAATATTTGGTGTTTTGCCGTCGTTGTTGTTACAGATATATACCAAATATTGAAATATAACATAAAATTATTCATGCCCGAATTAGGTATTTTTAGGACGCTAAATAAATCGTTAGGATATTGGAAATAGATTGAATAATCTGACTGAGGGTTTCCATTTAAAAAAGAACAAAAAGGTATTCATGGCATTCATTTAGTCATTTTCGGCCATCTTGACCGTACAAACTCTCTAAGCAATGCGTATCATTGACGCTTTGTAAACAGAATCATAAGTCGTCGTATATCGTTGTGTTCTCTATCCACTTAACCTCTTCCCTCTAAATACGTTGGAAAAGCTTCCATTTGAAGAGCACAATCAAATAACACAAAATTATGCGCGTTAATTTACAACGATACTCGAAAATTTGGCGAAAATTCACTAAATAAACAAACAAATATTAGCATATCTCCATCAGCAAACTTTTAGACTTGTAGATGTTGTCAACATACGCATGTTGCTTAATTACACATAGGGAATAAACACAGGTATGAATACTATGATTTACATTTTCTGAATAATACTCGTATTCTAATTTATGGATCAATTATGTTTAAAGTTTATCCATGCACTCAGATCATCAGTGTTAATATTATTAAGTAAGTATTTAAGCGAAAACTAGAAGGTAATAAACGAATAGGACGTTTGAAGGAGTGGATAAAATTGACTTGTGAAAAGCCTGTTGGTATGAAGCACGTTCACAACTTATAGTATAGCTGCAGAATGCTCTTAGATTTAATTGATAATACTAAAGAATTTGAAACTTCAATGAGAAGAAAAAATTTCGGCATAAATTGGTGAGTGAAGTTAGTGGAATGTTGAAAGGTAGAAACACGCTAGGAGGTTTATCGTCGATTGGTGGTCTTTTTGAGTAATGCTCGCCCACAAAGAAATTGACCAATCCATGTAATTGTCTCCGCGTTTACAGAGGTATACGTGTAATATGCAAGCAAAATGAACAAATTGCAATGAAACATAATGGTTGCATTGTTATACAACGAATATATAAAACTAAATTTTTTATGCAGTAAAAAATTCTCTCCTCCTTATTTTATTCTCTTGGTCATAATTGGTCAGAAAGCATTCTTAAGTACGGAGGAGAGCAATTGACTCGACGGGTTCAACTGACGAAAAAATATGAGATAAGATATTGTTGCCTGCTAATGAATAGCCAATCGAACTATGTGGATATCGGAAGCTGGCACCGTTCAGCACTCGATACGGCAACTGTGCATTCAACAGTCGTGTTGTGCACAACTGCCAATAACTGTTGACTGTTTATAACGATGTTTACTGCATAGATCTTATGGGCGATCTTTTGCAATGGACTTCATTTGCATATTACAATCAAGTCGAATCGATTTTATAGTATATTGAATTAAATGAAAAAATTTCTAAAGTTGTTTTATAGCGATGATGTTTTCTCAAGTAAATTTCTTGGAAAATTTTTCACTTTCGAAGTGGAATAGAAAGTTTCAATATTAAAGAAAAATTGGAACAGCACATAAGATTTATTTATCGGATTCCTTACAGTACCTTAGCAGTCTATATTGTACTTTTGCGAAGGATGCTCCTTCCCGTGCATATTCACATATTTTTGTATAATTTCCAATTTCGAGAAATCTTAACAAATGAATAAATAAATGAATAATTAAATAGATGAATAGGTAAATGAATGAGCAAATGAATAAATAATTGAAGTATAATGCACATAACATGAATTTTTAATTTTAGAATAGCAAAAGAGAATCCATGAAAATAGTTTTGAGGAGGTGTTGAAATAAATACTCCACCTAGTTTCATTAAATTCAATTTTAATTTCATTTCAGTATGGAACAAAAATTTCCCAAATCATAATAAAAAATTGATTTGTTATGCAATTATTGAAACAAAAATTTTCAGTATGGAACGAAAATTTCACTCGAATGTTCCAGATTGAAAGGAAAAAACACTTAAGATATTCCATTAAGATATGCAAATGAGTTAAGATATCTTTGATAAATATATCACAAATCAGCTCTTTTACTCAAATTTACATAAGCAGTAAAATATTACTCGGGATCCATTTATCCATGTTACTTTTTTCCGCTATCGATTTTTTTTCAACTATCAGTGCCATGAGAAAACGAGTAGCAATAAGTTCAATATGGATTTGTTATTTCGCATCTTAAAAAAAAAAGAAAAAAAAGAAATGAAGATAAAAATAAAAAAATTTTAAAAAAAAGCTGATATCTTCCAATAAATGGTTCGGGTTGATTATTAGAGCACAATCTGATGCTCACCATGTATGCTGAATAAGCTATCGATGAATTTTGTTAGAATTTTCCTGTTGTTAAGAAAATTCCTATTGAGATTCGCAGGAGTTGTCATATAGTACAGATTATGTTCGCTGAATTTAGCAGCTGCAGCTTCAGTGATTGTCGCGAGGAGTTGCAGGAAAAGCGGACCCAGCTAAATATGAATCCATCATAATGTGCTTTCCATATATCCGATCCCTACTTACTATCAATCCAAATCACCTGTTATCCTCGGTCAACTTCTATCTGTTAGTCCTAATTAAACAATCGCATGGGCGCATTAATGTAATTACCTGCTAGCGAATTTAGTTACAATTTTCATCGTTGCTTCTATCTTCTTTCGATAGCAAAGAGAATGAAAAGTTTTTGAATTGAATTTCATATAAGTGATATCATTATTTGAATTCTTACCAGAAAATATAAGCTTATCAGAAAACTTCATTAACTGTTGAAATTTTAACACCCTTCTAGATGGAAAAGAAGAAAAAAATATGACTTCAATCATATTTCGAACGTCACTTTTCATGAAGAGTTGATGACAAATGAGGCACAGAAATAACGCTTTTATGTCGACTGCTTGACACAACAATGGTCTTTTAGCGTCAATGAGAGGAAATATCAAGAGAAAATTGTTTTTGTTGAAATTAAATTAGGCAACTTTGCTATTAACGAAGGGAAGCATAATTATAAACGGAATTATATACTGTTTACTCGACGGGAAACAACCAGCGGATATTACCTATCTAAGCATTCAATAAAATGCGAACTTAACATGAATGATGAAACTTCAGAAAAATCACAAAAATTATTTAAATTAAACGGTAACAACATTGAATTGCTCAAATAATTCAATGGAATTTCACTCGATTGAGAGACAGCGTAGCGAAATTTTTCAACCGCCCCAAAAAACAAATTTTCTGTATTGAGCAGGTACACGTTTTGATCTAATAAAAAATTTTCACATGTTTTCTGATTTAGCAAAATACTTTCGCACGGCTGTATGCAGAAATTTCCTATCCCGCGGGAACCTCATGGTACGCCTAAAACTTTCATAACGTTGGATAAATTTTATCGCCTAACTTCTGTTAGCGTTAGCTAAGTTTGGAAACTTTCTGATTTGTTAGAAGCAAGACGTTCGTAATTATGCGTATATTTAATTTTTCATTCAAGTACTTCGGAAAAATATTCAATGAGCGCTAAGCTAAAGAACACGGAAAAACCGAAGGTCAAGAGTAAACGACAGTTATCCCTTGCGATGGCCCAATAAGTGAGAAAGTATGCCCAGCACAATGCACGCTACGTGCTTTCTGCATTTAAACCAGTGAGGCGAATCAACATATAAAAGTGAAAAAATATGATAATACTATTTCAGCATTTTTGATTAATATATAAAAAACTTGATTTTACTCGCACTGTATAGGTCTTGGAGAAAAATTACGCTCAGGGATTTAATGGTATTTTTTCAGGGGTAAAAGATTTCTATCGCTTGCATATATATATATATATTATATAATAGTGCAAGGAGATGAAGTCAGGTACTTGACGATCAGCTGAAGCTCTCAAAACAATTGAAAAAAGCGGCGAGCCGAATAAATAATCTTGAAAGGAAAGACTGAAAAGGACGTCGAATGATTTGCACCCTTTTGACTAACGTCTTGGCTGCTCGTTCAAAAAATTAGTGATGTCGAATGCGAAATAAAATAACATTGGTGACATTGTGAGAGAATAATGGCAGTACTTTATCGTCACTAAGCGGATCTATTAAATTCGATGCAACATACGACTAGTATAATAAAATTTCAATGTTCTTTGAAGATCGAAGCTGGAGAATTTGTGGACATGAAATGGAAAATATGGTAAGAAAAGACTTACGAGTTATTTCTAAATATTTTGCGTATTCGATGATAAATATGATGAAATTTAACATAAAAATTGAATATTCTTACTCATTTTATGCAACAATAGCACCTATGTTGGTCATCGCATTCATTCAGATGCCAATCGATCACATATGTAAACTTATGGGTGGTCACATATAACTGTTCCGGAATAGTTAACGAGCCATTCACAAGGTACCCTCTTGTTACCATCTAAAGGCCATCCTATCAACATCAACTTTACAGCAATTTCTTCCCATAACCAATAATTAATTTGAATGAATCGCTCATTCATTTGCCAGGCTGACTGATATACACAAAAAATGTTATTTCTAATTCAACCTGAAGTGCTTCAGTTAAGCCACTTTATTGTATTCAAAAAATTTTTCATTATTTACTCTATTCGGAAGTGTTCATTATTCAAAAACATATTTGAACATTCAAGTCGTCGCTATCTACGGGTTCTCTAAAATTTCATTAGTGCTATTAACTGAATGCAACGTCAACAACAATCTAATTCTACTTGGCAATTATTTATACAAATAAATAAACTCTGTCAAGTAAAAAGGAATCACTATTTGAAAAAAAAGATTACATCGAAAATAATGAGATAATAGATGAGAAAAACAAACACGAGAAAAGGTTGGAAAAATCGAGACGAATAATTTTTGCGTTCGAAGATAAATGAGCGACGAGAAAGTGTTTTGCGAAAAAAAAAGAAGGAGCAAAAGGAAAAGAGTTGGAAAAATGGCAGTTGTACTCATGAGACTCATAAAGCTTGTCTCTCCATTCAATCCCGCCCTCTATTATACTCAATTTTAGCATCTCTCTTTGACCGCATAACGAATTTCTTCTTAACCACATCAATTCAACTATTATAGTGATGGAGCATTTCAGTAAATTGTTTATTTCTCAAAATATAATAGAAAACGTTTACTTCGAATCTATTGCAGAGAAAGATTATAAATAGTTAAATTTATAAGCTGAAAGACGCATTGGTTCTTCTTATTTGATCTCTATAGATTTGTCTCATTGAAAGAAACAGAGAAATGCGTCAAAGACCAAGCTATGATACGTTGTTTTGCTAAGTAGCTGAATACTTACGATCATCTGCAGAACAAAAGAAAAGCATAGTGGAATAGATTTGCACCTTACGCCGTACGTAGCGAACTGTTGACTTGTGCAGACGAGATCAAAGAGGAATGAGAGATAAAAATATTTCTGAAACTTTTCAATAATCCTGATGTTATCCTTAAACGGAGCACTGTCTAAACCTCAACGTATCTATTCTCCAAAATGGCAAACTACAATTTGCAATCCTGAAGTCTTTTGTAGTAATTTCAGACTAATGCAGATTCGAGAGGATAACCGATACAGTTAGGGCGAACATTCCGGATAGTATCCTCAGCGTGCAGCATTATCTCAGCATCCAACTGAAGGAAGCATGTGCGGTGATAATCTCCCGAAGAAACTAATGATTTTTATTAAAAACATTCAAATGTCGAAACTCAGATCACCTGTGGAATCACTGAGATCTTTTGGCAATCGTTACATGCAGTTGAAAAATTATTTCAAATGTCATTTAAGCGTAGTAAAACAAACGCCGATCCTTCACATCACGTTCAGTAACACTGCTATTTATGTGGGGGGAAGCAGCAGTGGCAAACGAATCACCGATTGCCATAGCGGATGAGCGAGCAAGAAAGAAGCATTTTTGGCAATCGTTACATGCAGTTGAAAAATTATTTCAAATGTCATTTAAGCGTAGTAAAACAAACGCCGATCCTTCACATCACGTTCAGTAACACTGCTATTTATGTGGGGGGAAGCAGCAGTGGCAAACGAATCACCGATTGCCATAGCGGATGAGCGAGCAAGAAAGAAGCATCTCACTTAATTGAATGCAGAGGTATATTGGGAAATAGGATTTCGTTGAAATGACTGTCAAGTAAGGACTCTCAAACACTGCCGGAGAGCAACTTATCACGGAAGAGCTCATGGAAGAAGCAAATATATTCTGGATGCAACGACGGAACTGTCGCGAGGAGGAAATGAAGAATGTCCTTATAGCGTCCCCACCGTGAAGCACTTCGCTTCCTGGAGTTCGTCAATGTAAGTCCATATCTCTACTACTATCTGAGTAATGCTATCAAAAATAGTGCCACAATAGCAGTCTTAATCAATGCTAGCGGCACCACTACCGCTTAGGACAATATCGTCCACGTAAGTAAGAGATAGAAGCAGTAGTACTGGAAGGAAATGCGTTTGAAAGGAGAGATTTTAATTAGAGGTGCATAGTGGAAATCGTTCTTCACATAATGTTTCAGGATATTCTCACTGCGATGCATTGCATTTCGTATTGCCGTAGTCAGAAAATTTCAACGCTCACAGTGAAAAGCTTTAATGGTTCAAATTGCGCTAATAATGTCAATGGAAATTAAAATGCAACAGTTGACGCAAGTACATGAGATTATCATTTCCTTCAAATTGTCAGGATTTTTAGGTCGGAAATGATGCTGAAATTTTCGTTTAGTTGCAGGATACGATCGCCTTCAACTTATGACGATACATGTGACAGTACAGGGTGCAGAAATTTTGACGGAATTGCTCTGTATTCGCCAGTGGCATGAAGTTGATAAGTGTCTGATATAATATCTGATATGAACAGTGATATGAAAAAATTGCAGTATCTAATAAAGTTGTCTTAGTTGATGAGTAAATGGTTGATGTGACAGTTCGAGTTCAGGGTTCACAGTGTTATTAATGCCTTTCCGCAGCTACCACTCTCGTCTAAATTGTAAAATGATACATGAAACGATCGTGAAGGATCAATAGAATTGCATAGATCCGGATGTACGTCGAATGGAATTTTAAGTAAACATTAAATTTTTTTTCGATCATTACGTAAATAGATTCAGCGTAAATATATAAGCAAGAAGAAAAAACAAATTTTCATATATCAGGCCGACGAAGCTTCATTTGGTCGTTTTCTTCAGCAAAAGTACAATGGACCATGAAAATAGCCACTAACGGATAATTACGATCAGAAATAATGTGGATTATCGATTCCCATGAGCGCTTGTTTAAAACTGAATGACTCGTTCAAATATTACAACTGCTCTCATTGAGCAATGAGAGCGCCATCAAACTTATAAAATTTGGTAAAGCGTTTTTGAGTTCAACCCTCTCACCCCATTCCCATCCTATAAGCCATTTCCTTTCACTGTGGCGTAAAAAGGAGAAGGAGGAAATACATAAATACCATCGGTACAAATATAAGGGCGCTCGGAACTATCATCTGAATTATATTTCGAATTTTTTTTTTATTGAGAAATTAAAGATTTCTATTACATTATTCTATGATGCGCTTTCGAAACAGTTCTAGCGGTGAATTAAGTGAGTGAAGTTGAAGCGGAAAATACGGAAAAGATGAAGCGGCTGTACTGTGCAATATTTGTGATGAATAACAATCAAAAGCATTCTATTTAACTCTGGTAGGAGGGATAGATTTCATAAACGACTCAAAAGCAATTTTTTCTCTAAGTAATTAGAAAATTGTTCTCTTCACGCTCTACTTGTACTATTTTTTCGAGCATACGAATGACACAATTTCTTCGCAAAAACTATTTCTTTTCTTTCCAAATTAAATTCGTCGATAACATTAATTATCTAAAAGGGCAAAAGATTTGCTGATGGAGCTAGTTGTAGGATGCTTAATTTTCAATGAGATTACGTCAGACCCGATAATGGACTCTTTAGGAGGTTCTAACATGTGAAGAAACATTTTTAAAAGCTATTCACTTAAAAGTCTATTAAGTTAGCCTAAAAAAATTTATGTCAACAAAATAAAAACATGAGGTTATTCTTTTATTAATTTATCTTGGAAAAATTTTTTCAATTTGTTGGGAAGATTGCAGAGTAAATTAGGCAAAAGTAAACGAAGGTTGTTGAATTAAAAAGAAAAAAGTATATTACTACTGCTGTAAGAATTCTTTCCACACTTATCAGTGCATTATCACAAATGCGTCATAGAAAAAGCCACCTTCATAACAGTTTGTTGCTATTTACCTCAGCAATTTCTAGTATTGGTAGGTAATTGGCAAAAATACTACACTCAAATAATATTTCATATTCATCATTAAATTAATTGGAAAATTCGAAGATGGGTTTCGTCACTGCTATTTGTAGTGCACTTTCATAAATTACATTCACTAAAGCACATTGAGACGATGTCGTGTCAAGCGCCGATGATCTTGTCTGTCGGTCTATTCGATCATTTTAACCAAAGAATGACTGAATTTGCAACTATAAAAGCTTTTTATACATTATAGGTTACTCATATGGTGGTGCTGGTGATATTTGCATTTTTTATATCGGCCGGATATTCACACCACTTAATCACATGTTAAAGAGGTAAGCGTTTTAGAGGAGTTCCCTGTGACTAGACCGGGCCAAATTTGAAGATCTCATATAGCATTTTTTTGTTTTGTATTCATGATTTGTGAAAGTCCTTAGTGAAATGAGCCAATTTCGAAAGCACATAATATACCAGCTCGCTTCTCTCATACGCTTTTCCGTTCATTTCACTCTATTATGATTGACTAAAAAATTCAAGGAATCGATTACACGAAGTTGTAACGATAAACTAACTGCATGTTCAACGGATATTGAATTTGAGAAGGGGATATGGGACCGGATCAAATATTTAGTATGAAAGCCAAAAAGCAAATTAACGATGCAAAATTAGTCTAGTTAAACAGCACCTTCTAAAGTACCCAAAACTTGATCCTCTTTGAATTTCGCTGAGATGCGAAAAGAGTTTCCGTTTGTAATTCTTTAAGGCTTATTGAAGATGTTAAACTTTGCGCTACTAGAATGAGCGTTTCCAACCAATTAGTGGTTCTAGCCGAAAACAACGCTACTGAATACATATATTTTGTTGTCTACCGGAAATCGGCTACTATCAACGACTTTGTTATCACCTTGGCATCAATCAAAATTCGACTGCGTTTCGAATATCCCATCGTTGGCTACCGAGCGCGATCAACATCAAAGAATTTTGTTCTCGGCGAACGTCGATTAAAATTTCTGAACGTCCAGTACATATAGCTTCGCATGTTTAAACACATGCCCATGTGTACATTATGCGTTGTTATGTTTAGACACATGTCCAGATGTGATAAAACACAAAAGATACGCATGTCCACGTGTGTCTCTGTGTGTGGCCTGTGTGGGGTGTGGGGTGTGGTATGCTTTAGTTTGCGTGTGGCATAGATTCCGTTTGACATGTGTATGGGACAGTGAGGTATCTGCGGTGAACGTCGGGCGCCGTATGTGGTCTGGTTCAGTTTGGCATGCATGCGTGGGGAGCCTGGTATGTGCAGAGTATCTGGGGCGTCGTGTGTGTTCTGTTTCAGTTTGTGTGTGGTGTAGATACCGCTTGGCATGCGTGTGCGAGAGAGCGTGGTGTATGTGGTGTGTGTGGGATGTCACGTGTGGTGTGGTTCACTTTGGCATGGATGCGTGGGAAAGTGTGGTATTGTGTGCCGTGTGTTGGGCGTCAACTGCAGTCCCTTTCAGTTTGTGTGTGGTATAGATTGCTTTTGGCATATGATTGTGAGGCGGGGGGAGGCTGGGGATATGGTATGTGTGGTGTGCGTGGGGGATGGGTTGTGGTATGTGGTGCGTGAGGTACGTGTCATGTGTGGGATGTCTGTGTGGGTGGTGGAGTGGTGTGTGTGCTGCGTGCTTTCTGTGCGATGTTGCGGTGTGTATGATGTGTGGTGTGGTCGTGCTGTGTGCGTGGTGTGCCGTGGGAAGTGGTGTGTTGTGCATGAGGCGTGTATAGTGTATGTGCGGTGTATGTGTGGTGTGCGTTTTGTGGTAAAATTGCTGGCGGGTACATTGGCATTTTGCAAATGCTGTTTAAAATAGTGCAATAAAGGAGACATTTTGTGATTGGTCTTGTGTGGATCGGTTCGAGCGATTGGGTCTGATCATTTTTCTTCTCTCTTTGAATGAGACGTGCCCGTTTTGGTTTACTGCAGTATATTGTGATGAACTCAGATCTGGCGATGCTCCCTCTTAGGCGTACAACATACAGTAGCATTTTTGTGTATTGAGCTGAAAGCTGTTTTTTGTGTCTCTCAGTCCATGTTGATGTCGGTGAAGTGCACGAGCAGATGTATTCTTTGCTTCAGGCTTTTTCGCCTATCATCTCACTAACGCATCGAACGTGCCATAGTTTTATCAAAGGTGCAATGTACTTGTAGCATGTGGTGTATGTACGTATGTGTGTGTGTGTGCGTGTGTCTGTATGTTTGTCTCTTGTGTGTTCCCTATATGTCTACGTCTACTTGTGTCCGTGCTTGTCTCTGCGTATGTGTGTGTCCATGTGTCTGTGTGTGTCTGTGTGACAGTGTCTGGCTGTGCGCCCCTATGTGTTTGTGTGTATGTGTGTGTCTGTGGTACTGGGTGTATGTGCGTGCAAATGCGTGAGACACACAGTCACACGGACATAGACACAGAGACGCAGAGAAAACAGACACGCAGACACATAGACGCAGAGACACACAGAAGCACATGCACACAGGCTCACGGGCACACGGGCGCACAGACGCACGGACACACGGACACATGGACATACAGACAAACAGACACAGGCGCACAGGCACAGAGACACGCAGATACACAGACACACGTGGAGATAGATACATGGACACATAGACACAGAGACAGACAGAGGCACACACAGGCACGCAGACGCACAGACAAACTGAGAACTACATTAAAATCTACAACTTTTAAATCACATCTCATCTATGTGGGATTCAACATGAGACGCATTTCCCTTTGGCATGTTTATGAATGCTTCAGATTTCGCAAGTTAACTTTTTACTGCTCTGATGGCCATTTCACTGGTTCACTAGTAAATAGATTTGCCGATAAATTTATACGCATCTCAGTTTTTCTCTACGACTAGCGCTAGATCCTGGATAAAAAATCTTTAAAGCCCTTAGAAGGTTCCATTCCTCTCGATTTAATCACCTTAACAGTTTTTCTTTACCTTTCCTCTCTTCTGAGCAGCAATTTTACAGCGGTTCGATGCCTCTTCGAGGTGACTTAGCTCGGTTATGTAGGTTCGATCCCCTTCTGCTAGAAGCTGTTAGCACAAAAATGTAACAATTTTTAGTATCTCTTTTATTCTTTTAGTATATATGAATGATTTATGTATCACTGTTGCTACGAACATGCTCAGTTTCATTGAACTATATTTCATTGTCTTTTTTCGCTCCAAGTGCACTATTGTTACACTCTATATATTTCTTGAACACGTATACTGCGTTAATTTTGGCTGCTTTATTTTTTAGGAAACAAATACTGTTTAGGTTTTTTCTAATTTAGTTTTGTTTCTTTGTGTCAATGGATTATGCGAACTGTAAATTCAGTTGAAAAGGCAGCTGATATTGCCCCTTGTAGAGAACCTAGAGATAGTTTCTCAACAAAGTATCTATGATCTCTTGAAAATTGAATATAGTATTTACTCGAATCGAAATTTCTTAACGCTTCCGTTTTTCGAAGTCTTAGAAGAGGAGACTTATAGGGATCTGATAATCCTATTCGAAATGGGTTTTATTGTTTGTGGCCTTAAGAAGGAGGTCATAAAATTTAGATGCGACAATTTGCTCACATTCATCGCCTAAAGGCTTAATGACTCTCTTAGAACTTTTTGAAAGCCGTGCACTAATAATATTCTGTCAAATATGAAGCCCTTGACCAATGTATTATTCGTCTTATGAAGATTCAACTGATAGATTCCGGATGGTGAGTGGTGCAAAACCATGGTATGGCATCACGACTAGACATAACTGTTAAATGACGATAAAAATGATATATGGCATAGGTCAGTCGAGATTTTCCGATATTTTCCGCGATATTTCCCGGCTTATGTTTGCATATTTTCCGCAAATCAAACCAAACATCACCTTATAGATCAATTTGGCAAAAGAACTAATCTGCGCGACATTCTCCGCTTAGCTCTCTTGTAGCTGACGCAAACGCATTTTTATGATTTGAAAGTACAACACGCTTTATTTCAATAACCACGTTTCCGGCAAGAGAGCTTAATTAGCATTTGCATTTCACTTGCCTTTGAAATTTGAGTGAGCGTAATTGCATGTAATTTCGGCGTGGATTTCTTGTGTTTTTTCCGCCCATTTTTTTCGTTTGCTCTTCTCATTGCGAATTCAGCTTACACACCTATTCAGCTTATGCACGGCTTATACACCTACGCTCTTCTCATTTTGAATTCAGCTTATATATATATATATATTATATATATATATATATACATATATATATATAAGTATTTATATTTATATATTTGTATTTAATTAATTAATTAATTATTTATTTATATTCGTATTTATTTTTCTATTTGTACTTATATTTATATTTATATCTGTATTATTAATTAATTAATTTATTCATTCATTTATTTATTTGTGCTAGTCGACTAAGGGGTATTGATTTTGCATTCTGATGTGCAGTTTCAGTTTTCGGAAAGGCCACGAGAATTTCATTGTTTCCCGAAGAACTTCAATGTTTGAAATGCAAAGTTTTCTTTTTGGGGGATTTTTTCGCTTGTTTGCGCCAATATCATAATTGTATGCACATTATTATTGGATTTTCAACTGTTTGTTTACATGCATTGATATGCTTGTCAAGCACAGATAACATACCCGGTTGATAAAATTTTGTTGAGAAGATTCACATAGGGAGTGTGTAAAAGTGGTGCAGTAAATTTTTAGCGTCGGTTATTTCATTATTAGAATCCATTTCATCGATGCTCTTCTATGTGTGAATAATGAAATATTCAGAATATTTAGCGAGAAAATGCTTTCTTTACCTTGATTTAGAATTTCTTCTTCCCGTACCTAGTATAAATGACTTTCGCATAGATAATGAAGTATTAAAATGATAATTTTGTATGCACGATCGTGGTTTTTTTTTTTGTTTGAGTACTTACGACGATCCTAAAATATAGCACGCTCCAAATACGCTTCGAATTATAATCGGGACTAGAACTTGAACAGAAATTTCACCTCAGAAAGAGTCTCTTTTTTCCATCCGGTTATAGCAGCAGACTTCTATCAATGCATGCCTGTAAATCGTAATGGAACCTATGCAACAATTCCATTGAAATTTTCATTTTCAAATCAACCAGCCGTCTGCACCTTAATTGCGTCGAGTGTGCAAAATGTGAACATTTGCCAATTAGAATTCCATAATGACTTCTCACATCTTTTCTCGATTTTGCGCAAATCGAATGACGTTTCGTTTAAGATGGTTCATGATTGAGCATCTTTCCAATCAATCCTTGTTTTTTTTCATCTCTTAAATGCTGTAATTCTCGATTTTATTTCGTTCATTTCGTTGAGCAAATTTCTTCCTGTTGCTTGTTGAGGTCGATCAGTCCTCTATGCTCAGATGTAGTACTTCAAAAGAATGATGTATTACTCCATATAGATATATACGAAAATGAATTACATATTATTATATTCGCATATGAAACTAAGCATCGCAAATTTTTTAATTTCGACAACATGGCAAAATATTGAGTGTGCCGCATAAATTGATCAATTATGTGGGGTGATTTCCGTACGCCATGTTGCATCCCGAAATTTAAAAGTGTATTACTTTCATGGTTCAATTGCTTATGTAAAATTGAAGGAATGTTTATGAGGTTACACGCATCAGGAAGCATATATGTTTGGACCATGAAGTCGACTTTCAACTCCCAATGGACATTTTCTTCAGTGTTATTTGACCATTTTCTTCAGTGTTATTTGACCATAACATAAATGTTATGAGCAACATCAATTAGCAAGTTAACCAGATTATCCAAAAGGGATTCTCTTTCGTTTTCAAAATTTTGGCATACGAAAAACGTTTCGTTTTTTGTCAACGATGGATAAAATACTGTCTCTCTAATCATTTAAAAGTTTCCATAAAAGAAACTTTTTCCTGACATTTAAGTTTCAAATTTTAAGCTATATTGAAATCGAAGAAATAATTTTCTTAAACGAATAGAAGTAGGTAGGAGAGGAAATGATGGAAAAAATTGGATACCTGAAAAAATACTGGTGGAAAAAATTAATACTTGAAAACCTGCAAAAATACATGTGAGATAAGTAAGCACTCATTATATACAATACGCTAAAAGATACGAGTAGGAAGAAAATGTGTGGCGAGTAACTGATACGAATGTGGATTCGATCTATCAACATAATAAGGAAAGATAGATAATTAATTAAAACCTTGAAAATCCGTGATTTGGGAGCAATTCGAATATCTTCAATTAGGTAATTCAGCAAGTTTGTAAGACGATCTAAGAAGGAGCGTTTATGCGCCTCAGTATCCAAAGCTTTCAATGAACAGTTTTTCACTTTTCCTCCTCGTTGATCTCTATTGCTAAAAGAAAAGCAGAAAATACTTGTTTATATCTGTGCAGTCAACACTGAGCTGTTTCTTCATAAACTGTAGTAATTCCATAAACAAGTATTTGCGTTCCAAGAGCCTCTTAGTCAATAAGTCTAGGCCTTTCATTAAAGTTCAACGGAACACAAATATTTTAAAATCTTTTTCTTGATGTTGAATGTCGGCTAAATCAGAAATAGTAGATTTTGGAACACTTGTGTTATATTTTCCTCCGCTTTTCGTTTCTGGCGTCTTTCGCTACTTTTGGTCCATCTTCACTGTGAAAAAAGTTCACCTCAAGTGGTATTAGAAATTTAAACTGCGATTTAGCAAGCATAAAGGCGTAAATCTTAATCTGTGTTATCCTCGTGGAATACTCAGAGCTACTCGAAAATATGTATAGATTCTGAGATTCTTATGAGAACAAAGTAGGTTTCAAATCATTTTCTAGATCGCTGACGGAGTTATGAAAGCACTGTACGAGAAGGGCCAAAATGTGTACAGTCCCTCAGTCAAATCGCGGCTAATTAGGCCTTACAGTTCCCACCTTAATCAGGCTCACAAATTTTTGTTATCGATTAAGCTAAAGGTAGCACTCGAACGCATCCCAATTATAGAAAAACCTATGATGCGGGTTATGCCTGAACCTATGCAACGCTGCAACTTGAATTATATGCTGAATTTTTTGAGCAATGAGATGCCGGGGCAGTGGAACAATTAGCGTGATCGTGCACATAAGTTTGCTGCGTGAGGTGATTAGCTGTATGGAGCATTTTAGTGCTCACCTGTTAGCGTGAATGTCTGTCCTATGGGGGGGGGGGGGGGGGGGNNNGGGGGGGGGGGGAACCGGCAAAGCAGTAGTGATACTTCGATGAAAGTGAATAAAAATGATCAATGTTTCCTACTGAATTTTTATCGTCTTAATATTTTGTATTTACTATGAACACTATGTAACTATTTACACTGATGCTTGTTATGCAATGTTTTCCATGTTTGGTGGAATTCTCTTTATTGCGCTTTGCACACGCTTTATTGATGGTTCACTTACACATTTCTGAGAAAATTGCGATAATCTTTGTGTTCATATTGTATTATATGTGTTCATAGCCTCATTCACCGCTGCAAACATCGATTTGGATGTACAAGAAGACCTTGAAGTGTTTACTGATGCCGTATTATCTGCTAAATGGAATTAGAGGAATCTGTAGGTATGTCTCGACGAACCCTCATGCTTTCCAAACGAGAATGCTCTGTAGCCATCGGCACCCTCATTTAAATTACTAAGCCAATTATGCTCGCTGACGCTTCAAAAGAATCTTGTATAAAACGTTAATCCTTAGCATTAGTCCCTCGACACGTTGAAATATATGCAGTATTTGAATGTTCTAATGCATCACGGCATACGAAAAAAAAGCGTTAATTTGAGATGCAAGTGTTTCACATTACCAGCGAATGCATTGAGAATTGGATTTTATTTTGTTTAACGAATCGCTGCAATGCTTTGAGGCAGAAATGCAGCGGAAACAAAATTTTTCTACCACCTTTTGTCTACAAAATATGAAAGGTTTTTTTTTGTTAAAACATTGCTTTCATTCGTCTTCATATTTCCCCTTCATATTCACAATTAATTAATGGCTGTTGTTGAAGTGCTAATGCGATATAAATTATATTTTCGCAAGTTGATCAAAATATTTGTGCTACTCTTCATTTGTAGATTGTTTTTTCTAGAATTATCTCACTGAATAATCCTAATGATGCGATTTTATCGCATGATCTTCTCACTTCATCTTTGACATAATCCGATCTGCGCTACTCCAGCGACACGAGTTTTTCATGGATTTTATGCTAAGCTGTTAACCCTCATCATTATTGATTCAGGGCAAGCCACCGTGTTCAAAGCAGCTTTTAGAAGCGCACCTGTCTTAGAATTAAGCAGCTTCATGTTTGAAAAAAGCTTCATGAAATAAGCGCTATGTTCTATGCCAGGCTTCGTAAGAAGCTACACAGCTTCCAAGTTCCAAGCTTTACATTGCTGGTTCTTTATGACATTTTTTTTGATTGTAATTTACGATTTCCAACTCTCGTGTTGTTTTAATTGCACTGGATATGGGAGAAAATATTTCATTTTTCATCCAGCATAATTCTGTACTTATTGGCTGTAATTGGAATATTTCAGCATATAATTTCAGCTTTAATAAATTGCTGCCAACTAATTTTTCCGTCGTGTTAACTGCCTTTGTCGTAAGCTTAGAAAAAGCGAATACTCGGAGAGGATATCATGGAATTTGGAGTTGGGCAGTTACCTAAAGGCTCCCACTTGATTGCGGAAGAGATACTATACGTTAGGTAAAGGATTCGCCGTGTTCATTATGAAAACTAGCCAAACGTTTTCGTCTTTCGAGATTTTTCAAATGATCCACTTAAATATTCCATTGATGAAGCACACAGAAAATTTTCAACCGTTTTCAAACTATTCCAACGATTTTGAGTTTGCTGTTCAGCTGCAATTATCACTCATCTAGTATTTCAGTGTCACAGGAATTTTTCAGTTATTCAATGCTATTGCTATATATTGACTCTAGCTCCCTAATGGCTGATCCATTTCTCCTTCATTTTACTGCTATGAAGGTGAATGACCAACGTGCGGAAAGTTGCGATATTATTATTAATATTATTATCGAAGCTTTGAATGAAATATATTTTATGCTATAATAAATTCAGCGACAAAATCGAACTTTTATGTCATTAAATATTTATATAGTTGTTGCGAACTTTGTTGCCGCCGATGATTTTTTATGCGAAATTGTTCGACTACTTCCGCCCCAGTCTTCAGAAATAAAAAAACTTTTATACACATATAACCGAAAATTGGTTCCCAGTGAATTTAAAATTAATTCATCCTCGAAAAGCGCAGTAGTAGTGGGAAGTTTATTGTTTTTCGCTCTCCCATCGTTTGTTTGTATCTATCCAACGGGCAAGCTCATCGAGAATCAATAATTTGGATTCATTAGAGAGCCTTAACTTTGCAGCCAATAAAAGATCGGTTATTTGGATTTAAGTACACTTCTGTTTCAGTACAGTTTTACGATGAACCCAACCGTGGTCAGGTGCGCATTTAGATGGCGTCTGTCACTTGATGGCTGAGTGGAAATGCTATTCACAGGTCGATTTCAAACCATCACCTTCCGCTTCCTACTCAAGTGCCCTAACCGAATGAGCTAATGGTTGAATTCCTTCTTGCTCTTATTTGTTGACAAAGTTACATCGGTTTCACTTGCAAATATTATATGAACATAACAAAAATTTTCTTTCGATTTTTGATTATAACTGGGTGAAATCTGAAGTTTCTGTGATTCTTAGATAGGTAATGCGCAACTGTTGGTACAAAAGTTTTTTTTTGGATATTTTTCAACATATT
The DNA here is from genome assembly GCA_006503575.1 of Baylisascaris schroederi. NCBI lineage: Eukaryota > Metazoa > Nematoda > Chromadorea > Rhabditida > Ascarididae > Baylisascaris > Baylisascaris schroederi. Next base: position 1,279,188 of record QEWY01001877.1, read on the forward strand.
CTATTCAGATTTCTTCGATTTTCCACCGTTATTTATCATTTTTGAAGTTCTCTGTGAATTTTTCATAATTGATCAATAATAATAAAATCTTGGACGCCTCCCTTTCGTATCAGAGGATGCTGTTTTTGCGCATAATAATCTAAATCATTAGGATTATATCCTCATCGGACAAAGGTATCCATCTTTGCATGCTCACGGGTTGTTTACGCCTAATTTTCAACCTATCGGCGTCATATTTAAGAAGTCGATGTTAGGAGAGCGAGGAAATATAATCTGCTTAAGAGCTCACCTCGCAAATTGTGTCTGCAAACAGCAAAACCAAAGCTATCTCTACGGATGCTTTGACCTGCCTGCATAGTTTCGCCTATAAAAATATATATCTTATCAATGATGATGGCACTGGATATCTATGAAGCCAATCCAGATTACTCTCGAGTCTGATCGTCATTGCCCTACTTTCTACTCTATTCTTACACTGTTCATATATTCGTGTAAGTGAATAGATGCGAAAGTTGTCCTCAATGAGGAAATTGTTCATAAAAGGTTTAAACAGTTCACTGTTCTAAACTCCTGATGATCCTATGCAAATTCTTTGCAAAATGTGATTTTCCTAAATTCCATCAAACAATTCATCAAAATGATAGACCATATTGCATACGTGAGAGTACGCATGAGTGCATGTTTCTTTAATCACATAATGCGTGCATTTGTGAGCGCATCTGCTTAACTGCATATGTGAACGCTTAGATGTGAGTATATATATATATATTGTGTATGTGCGTGTCTAGTGGTTTTGTAAGAGCGTGTGATATATACGTCATTTTCTCCGTCAATGCTTCCGCTGTCAATTTTTCCCCGTTCGTTTGCTTTTTTCTTTTTTTTTGATTTTTCCTACACAGCTTTACTTCCGTTTTCCTCTCATCCAATTAGTAGCTGTTCAGTGTTGAATGGTGGATTCAAATTTTCTTCCTTCTTTTTCTCTGTTGCAATCGTTCAATGGCGTTGAACACATACTGAAACCGGTGCGTGGTGCTTTTTTTTTTTTTGTAAGACCATTTGCACAAATTTACAAAGACTATAGCCAACAAATTCGTTGCCTCAATTTCCATGTCGCATTTTGAAACTCCCCAGAAGGACTGAGGAAAAACGTGCGGAAAAGCCGACATACGCTTACATACGCACAGAAGTGACATAACGTCTGTGCGCTTATAGCCATTTATCCAGCATAGCAAATGGGTATCCGCAGAAACGTTTAGAAAAGATTGTAATCTTTGAGAAAATTACGCTTAAGCGAATTTAAGCATACTAGACTATAATGTTTATCGAATAGATGGATTAAAAAATTCTCTTATAGCAAAAAAAAAAGAGAATCCAGGACATTTTATTCAATAAAGAACCTAAAGAATCCATAGTGAACTACACATTTGTTCAGTCGCGTTATAGAGCCAACCAAGCTCAATAATGTTTTCAACGTTATAAATTGTTGTGAAATTTCTTGGCACATTGAAATAAATAATCGAAGTTATTCTCAATTTTTGCAGTGCACCAATAGCGATGCATTTAATGTATATTATTTGTAAATCGAAATCCCTAAAGAAACAAATGTCTGATGTGACGTCAACATTACATCACTTAATTGCGCTTTTTTTGCTGCAAATTAGGCACAAGAAATGTCTCCTATGAAATAACTGCAGTGCATGTATAAAGGTCATTTCATTAGATATTCTTTTTTCTTAATCCTATTTTTTTAAATTAATCTATTTCAGCAATACGCGTTAAACATGCAATTTATCGGATGCAATATGAAAAAATTTGTTAATCTGGTCTTCTTTTTATGCTCATAAGCATGTGATATGTTGCGATTCTATTCAGTTGTGCTCATATTTCTTGAGAATCACTATCACTATATAGCAAAACATTTGATTTACTTTGTTACTATTTTCTATTGAACGATTAATGGAATATTAGAAAAATCGAAAAGAAATCATATTTAGATATATGCATAAAGTCAAGCATCCATAAGTATCCGGCCTATCAAGTGATCAAGTGATATATATAGGAACTAATGCAGCATCAGTTTGAAATGATAGAAATTGAGTGATTTATAAATTTCTTCACTTTAAGAAATACAAATTTTACACTGAAATCAGTAAAGCAGTTTTGGAACTTTTCGCATCCTTATAAATAAGCTAACGCCTATTAGTTTCCAATTTTCAACTTTACAACTGCTTTTTAATAGAAAGAGGCAGTTGCACATTCATTTTCCCTGGCAATATTCAGCAACCAACATTTATTGCCCCACATTTCTAGGTTAAATTTTCGAAATATTCCACACCCTTCATATTAGCAATTTTTCTTCTCGAATACATTACAATGTTGATGAGAAGTCGATCTTAACGACTTCAATAACGCCGACCACCAATGTTTGCGCAGTTTCCCATTATTTGCTGTCACAATTTTTCGGCTTCAAATTGGCTGTTAAATGCAAGCAACATTTCAGAGGTGATGTTGCTTCGAAATGTGCATTGATATTTTGAGGATTTCTTTTGCTTCTGGAGGATTCAGCCTTTATAACATAACGCTTCCTGTCGAGGATTCCCCATGAATGCTATATTTTTTACAAATCATGTTTCATTCAAATATTTCAAAATTAATTTACATTTTTATGTTTAAAGGACATGAGTTGCTCCAACCTCTACGAGTAAATGTAACGATCAAATTACTGAGAACGTTTTATTGATGTGAATTATTTTCTCGATGATGCCTACTTATTTGTTTTCAAAAACTTTTTGATTCGAAAAAGTTTCGAGTGTTTAATTCATTTTCTACTTCAGCTTTTTCCTCATTTAAAAATGTTTCGCTGAAAAAAAATTTACCGAAGAAATTTTATTTATCGGTCATTCAATTTAGAGGTGGAATATGTGTTTTACTGTATTTTACCATGTGATAGCTTATTTATTTATTATTATTCTATCAGATTCTTTTTACCGTCATCGTTATGCTCTCATGTTAACTCTCAATTGCCGTTCTCATTGATGAATTGATAGGTGAGGAACATATCAACGCTTGCTTCGTCGAATTTTTTTTCGTTTTCGAAACTCTAAACATGAATGAAAATTTTGAAGAGTTTTATTTATCTCTGGAAATTTTATTTTTGATACCACTGTCAGAAAATATTGATCTGGCGACCACGAACAATCGATGAGGATGTAAAAATTCTGTAAAAGTTAATATCTCATTTGGAATTCCAGCAATGATGATATTAAACCAGGTGAAAAAGCTTTCTCAAATAAGCTAGCATGATGGACGTTTTTGCATTCTCTCTTGATCTATCTCATTGAGCAGTTTTATTTGTTGTCAAGAAACAATAGCGATGCTAAATAATGCCGCCAATATTAATTTGTCCGACCACTTCTATCAAATATCTATAAACTTGTTGGTAGGTCGTCATGTGGATTTTATTCCACCCATGAAATTTTATAACTTTTGCTTCTATGGTTGCAATGATGAGACCATAGAGAGGTAGGCGGCGATGCGCGAATATACATCGACAGACTTTCCACAGTGCGCTTTGCAAATGAAAACCTGTAAAAGCGTATAGAGATCTACTATGATTTGCATAGAAGATATCATTAGATGTCTTCTTTTGGTGAAGAGATCCAGGAATATCTTAGAAGATTGATGAAAAATGCTTGAATTATTCGCCTGCCTACTTATGATGCCCGCAAGAATTGTCCAATACATCAAATAAACCTAAGTATGAAACATTTTGAAAATGGCTAGTTTAATCGTTTTTCCTTTCTACTCGCAAAAAGAACTTCGGCGACAAAATCCTTTCAAATTAGGGTTATGTTGTTTTTTTTCGGCAGTTAGCATTACATTAAGATATTTCTTATTCGAGAAGAGCGTTTTTTTTCTTTTCTGTTCTTTTTTTGTTTTGTTTGCGGAAGTCAAAATTACTCATGAAGCATCGATTGAATCACTAGCTACATTGGCGTTTTCTTTTGGCAGCAACTCGAACATTGAATAGTTACTAATGAGGAAAATTGCTTTCACTATTTCTGAATGAAATACTGCCCAAGTTAAAAGAAATGAAATGGTATTTAAGGGCTTTTAATAGAATGTTGAGATTTTCTTTTTGTCTCCCTCACCCTTTCAACGATCCTTCAAAACATAAAGCTTTAAGTTTTCGTGAGTGGAATTTTTTATCACCGATAATCAAAAAAGGAGACAAAGGCTCTTAGATGCAAATAAACTCGAGTGTATTTTTCCTCTTATATATGATTGTTCTTAAATATAGGGTGGCCAAGAAGTAGCAGTTTTGTTTATGGAGACATAACTTCGTGAATTTTAGATCCTTCTAGAAAAACTTTCGAAAATTTTTGTTGGAAAACAAGTATGGCAAGTACATATTGTAATGAATACTTATCTCGTCAAAAGCATCACGCGTTTGAGCATGAAAGTTTGGGATTTTCTTTCTTCTGATTCGCTGGAGCGCGCGCTTCCGCTAGCAGATGCATTCTCAACAGTACTCCTCCCTTTAAAATGAATGACGGTAATTCTAATCACTCTGGGAGATGGGCGATGGCGTCGAGAAGTACTCGAGCTCAGTGCCTGTCAACTTCGGCAGAATTCTGAAACATTTGTAATGAAGCTTCACCATCGAAATGTGTTCTTGCAGTGAGCGCCTGGTAAAAAACATCCCTCCTCGAGAAAAAAAAATCAGGCTACCAATTCAAAAAAACTGCCACAAGATCAGAAAAGTAACGAAGACATCGATCGCGCAACAACGTAATGCTACTTCTTAGCCAACCTATAGACTGATAGGTACTACTACTCAATAATGGTTTGTATCTATGATCAAAAAAAAAATCTATGCATTTGAAAGGTTGAATAGATCTATGCATTCGACGACAGATTTGATGTATTGACTTTGAAGCTATTGCTCCAAGATAGAGATTATTCCCTTTTCTATATGAAAATCGGAATGAATCTCATTTGATTCCTCTTTTTTTGAGACGAAACGTTAGCAAGATGAAATTGGCAGCATATATATCAATGATAGCATTCCCTTTGAGCTTTTATTCTCGTAGAGAAAAAAAATTAAGACGAAAGAAGCGTAAGAATTCTCCAAAAGGATGCATATATTGAATGGTATTATGCATTATGTTTTTCTTATAAAGCCTTCATCATATAACAATCAAATTTATTTTATCAATAGAATTGGAGATTCAATTAGGGTATATTTTGCCTAGCTATTTATTGCGATATAATTTATATGTTCATAAAGAATATCAGGACGATAAGGTCGACGTTATGTAGTGTAGATTTTGATAAAAATTTACTTATCAATGAACAAAATATTTATTCATTTTTTCAGCGGATTCCCTTTTTGAAAAAAAAAGCAAAATTCGAGCGTTCAAGTTCTCTTATAACTTCAGAGCTTAGCAGTTATTGAATGAGTATTCTTGGAGCACCTTGACCTCCTAATATTCTTGATGGATTTGAGAAGAGCGGCTTTAAAAATTATTTTTCAGATATTCTACAAAAGAATTCTTGAAAATGTTGAAAACATTCTTTTCTGCGTGCTTATCGTAAATTACTGCAAAGCCGCATTTTGGAAACCTTGTATGATATATGTTTGTCTGATTGATGTTTAGATTGAAAAAAAAATTTGGATTTGCTTGCAGACTTGAAAGAAAAAAGTAGATTCGAAAATGCTTTCGCGGTTAAATTTGGTGATTGCGGTCTTCATTCATGCTCGGTCACCTATCCCCAAATCAGATCAAAAGTGTTCATCTTTTGAAATATATGTAGCAATTTGAACGAATCGCATTCCAAGTTTCATGCTGCAATCGATCAGCCACAGGCGTGGGCAGATTTTCAAATAGGTTATATCTAGCCCATCGAACACTTGAAAATTCAGCACTATCTAAAAATTCCTGATTTTCCCCTTAACTTTCATACTTCTTTAACAGATGGATCAAATAGTAAAGTCGTTCAAAAGCCGCAAGTGGCGCAATTATTCCTGGGGTGCTTTCATATTTTAGGTCATATTTTAGGTTGATCAAACAGTAAAGTCGTTTGAAAACCGCAAGTGGCGCAATTATTCCTGGGGTGCTTTCATATTTTAGGTCATATTTTAGGTTGATCAAACAGTAAAGTCGTTTGAAAACCGCAAGTGGCGCAATTATTCCTGGGGTGCTTTCATATTCTTGCGCAGCAAAGAAACACAACAGCAATTGTGGTGACAGTTCGCGTGGCCTCCTCTTGCATCTGTTCATGACAGGGGAGTGTAGGCGAGAGATTTCTATACATTTTCATTCGCATTCGTTTCTCTTATGTTGTCATTTAATTTCTGCACATTTCGTGCAGTAGTCGTCGCAATTTAAAGATGTTTGCTCGTTCACTACTATTGGTTGTCAGCAGCACGGCAGCTCTTCCTGATCGTTCCTTCAACCCAACTCACCCCTCCCCTCCTATCTCCTCTCCTCCGACTCTCTCTTCACCCTTGTAGTTGACAATTATAAAACGATTGCAGCTTTGATATTTCGAGGAAGATATTTACATTTTTCGATTTATAGCGCCACAACGCTTTTATAATCGTTCAGCGAGAGGCCCTTCCCAATGTATTCAGTAAGGTGCAAGGCAGATTGAATACGGGAAAAATGAGCGGCTTATACTAACGCCTTTTTTCGTTGACCACTAGGTTGTCAGCGACGAATATGAAATTTCTGATCGAGCCACAGTAGGTTTATTAAACATGGACTTTCGATATGTTCCATCGCGAAGAACCTGCTCATAAAAAGTTGAAAAATATGGCGCTAAAGGCTTTTTTGCTAATATTCTTCGTATCGTTCTGATGTGTATGAAATTTCTTAGTGGGAATTGGAGATAGTTGAGTGTTTCAAAAGGGCGATACACGCACAAAGTGTGTTTTCATTAGGCGAAAAGATAATTTTAATGAATGAAACTTTTTCTGAATAGTGATTTAGCGTTTGCGAAGAAAGATGGACAAAAAAATCCGGCGACGGCCTACCAGAACATCGAAAAACGATTTGGTCGGGGTGGGGAAGGGGAGGAGTGGAAGGTAGCATGGAATATCAGGAAGAAACGAGTCGAGAAACGCTTTCGGCTATGATTAGCGATGAATCCCCCTATGAGCAGGATTCTCACATTTTACTGCTCTTTGAACATTTCAGATCTAATTGATTTATTGATGCGAAATGTAAAAAGCGCATTTTCTGCTAATATCCTTTTTGATGTTTCGTAGATCCTTTGGTCATGGCTCAGACCTTCCCTGATCAAATCACTGGTCTTCTCTAAACTTTCTCAACCTAAGAAGGGCATGAAGGGCATGATTAATCGAAGCTAAATTTATTTTAACAATTGTCTTACCATTTAGATTCCTCAGTTGACCAGATTTTGTTACTATTATATTTATACTTTAGAACGTACAAAGATATGCTCATGCATTATAAGGATGAGGCAAATATGCGACGAGTAATCTTTGATCATGCTCTTGCATCATTTTGATCCACAAATTGGCAACAATACAAATGATATTATTGTCTATTCAACTTCTCCGGACATTGAATCTTTTATGCAAAAAATTCCTGTTAGTTATTGATTCCGGTCATTACCGTAGACTCTCAGGTTGGTCATCTTACATCACATTTCCATTCCTAAAGACAAGAAATTATCCTTAAGATTTATAATCGAATTCGGACGGCATATTTATGTGAATATATTTTTAATGGTCGGCCTATTAATGAGAGGGTTGTCAAAATGAACGAGCATTGTATCGCCGTATGATTAATGTGTAGACTGCACTTATACTTACCTTCCATTCAACGCAATCAATGATCTAGGCCAGGCAACCAGGTTGCTTAGCATAGGCTACTGTTTGTTTCCCGCAAATATTCACCCAATACGATGAGTACGGTGAAGTAGTTATGCTTAAATATTCTGCTATTTAGGCAATCACTCTGATGGTATATTTATGCTTCAAGGTACCAGAGTTAAGAGTTACATTGGCAATGAACATTATACGTATATATATATATATATATATAAAGACCAGTATTGCCTATGGAAAATGATTAGGCGTATGAACACAAAGATAAATGTTCACTGATGCTTCAGTTTACTGTTGATTGATATATTAAAAGAATCGAAGTGTAAAAACACAGAAACAAAAGGATGGAACCTATTCCAAGTTACATCTTTTAATTACCTTTGCATTAAACATCAATAAACAATCAATGAACGAACTCATTAAGCAGTTTCGTAGTATGTATTTTCACTTGCACATAAACATGACTTGTAAACTGTCATGTTATATTCTTCAAAAGAAACTTGCACTTTTCTGAGTACAATTGTGTTTATTGCTTTCTTATTCGCTCGATTCGCTCGATTCACTGTTCTCTCTCGATCGACCGTGAGCATTTCATAGGCACTTAGTAATACTTCAACCCAACGATCTTATCAAAACCTTTTTCCATTTATTCGCATTAAATTATTTCCTAATCTTATATTCATTCGGCTCATTCTTTCATCACATTACCATTTTTTTTTATTCCCGATATTCATGTGACGATTCTCTCGCATTGGAGCAATTCACTGAAAGCCAATTAAACGATAGACGATTGGAGAGACTCGTCATGCTTTTATTTAGAAAAAGTGTACTAGATTTCCGCCGCAAAAAGGATATAACTCGTGACAATTCAATTCTTCATAATCGAATGCCTCTTTTGCGCAAATGTAGTCGCACTTCCTGCTCTCTTCTCCTGCACCTAGCATTACTTTCGCTAGGTATTTAGTCATCTCAATGTCTGTGTCCTTTCATCCTCTATTTACTTATTTATTTGTTTATTTTTTTCTATGTTTTTTGTTCGTCTTTCTTGTTTATTTGCATGCCATCTTATGTTTACTATTCATTTTTTGTGCATATTTGCGTATTTATCCATTTTCATTTACCTTCCTGGTTCATCTACTTATTTCATCAATTGTAATTTATTTATTTATTGATCTATTATTTCAACACTAATTCGTTTGATCATTCACTTACGTAATCATTTAGTCACCTTCTTATTTGTGACGTAAAAATAAGGAATTTAATATGCATTTAGAGCCATACATCCCCAACGTAGCCGGTGCGATTCAATGTGTATATTTTTATTGAGATACTGAAATAGATTCCTTTAATAACACATTCATGCACTAAGAAGGAGGGGATGTGAACTATATTAGTTGGCATTTTATTGCGCAAATTACGTATTAGAAAAGATATAATATCGCGACATTTTTATGAACAGGAAATGAACCTCTTATGAAGAGCTCATATCGGCGCCGCGTTATTAACTTTTTCAAATGAAGGCGATATATTCGCATTAAACAAGCGGAAGTTGCACAAATTTTTCCGCTATAAAATTTGATATGAAAGTATAGAAAGAGAAGGTATCTCGTTTGAATGAATACTTCAGTTCGGCCATGAGTTTTGTCTACAAGAGGAGTGCTTTTTGCCCATTTCTGCCCGTTCAAACAGGATTCGTTTAATTCTTCGGTTCAGCGAGCAAAAATGCGCCTGTGCTCAGAGTTTGAGGCCATATAATTGCGCATGAAGAGAGATTAAGACGCAAGTTTTTGTGTGCATCCCAAGTATGTTTTCATTGTGGTGTCCCATTCTTATCGAGTTATATTCTCATTGACATGAAACCTTATGCATGAAATCCTATGTTTGCTGTCGTACTTTGATACTGGAAATCAAATGCTATCTACAGAAGTCATCGACAGAAAGATATTGCTGGAATATCCCGTAAAGTTATAAGCATATCATTAACCCATCGAATGCAAAATTCTGTGATGCAGCACACATTTTTGGAAAAATGCTCAATTGGTTTTTTTCATGGTGGAAGTTTTCAAATGTTGGAAACTTTTAAAAATAAATGAGAATTTTATATTGTGCTCTACGTCTGAATTATTGCATACTGTCACAATCATTATATAGAACCTTGCTATCAAAATAGTCAAAAAAGCACCACAAATGCTTTGACTTGGTCGAAGTGCTAACAACCTGCATATATTGATTGCTTAACATAATTTTTACTTCATTTAAAGAAAATATTTAAAATGAACAATTGTCTCATCACATCGCTTCCTGTTCCGCTGAGGTAAAGAAGTTGTAAGCCCACGTAGATGTTAGGCGTTATGCTGCTTTCCTGCCTAGCGAATGCTGCCAAGTCGATTCACCGTTGTACCGCATAAGAGAAGGGTCTGGACAAACTCTACGACCCTCACCCGCATGGGGGTTCAGGTTGGAGTTCCTTAAGACAGAGCTAACGTGTCTGGTCGAAGCCCATTCGCAACAGAATGATTTGTAATCGATACGAAACAATGAATCTTCGCATAATTATTTCTGTGATTTTGATTTGAATAGAACTTTATCGATTGAAAATATTTAATTTCTATCGTTGAGTGTATTGAATTAATTAGCAACGATAATTTGAAAATGAAATAGTCCCACTTTAAGTTGTACTTGATTGTATTTTTTTGTATTTTTGTATTTCATTATCAATGGGCGATATCTAACTGAATGTTTGATTCTTCGCTTGTTAGTCATATCTGTTAAAATAAATCGAAAGGGGCATTTCATTTTTTTTTCCAAACATGTCTTCACAACCTGTTTCATCCAACCCAAACACTGACATTCTTATACTATTAAGCAAGTTTCTTTTTTTTTTCACGCTAGGACCGTCAATTTTTTTAGCGGATTCTCTTACTACACATTGCAATCCTGAACTGTATGCGGGGTTCCGAATTCTTTCATGTTAACCTTGAGTAACCGACTTATTGGTGCAGAAATTAATTTTGTCACACTTTTTTTCGCATGAGTTCAGGCTATGGTTCACTTTTTACGCTAAGTTTAATTTTCCTCTGGCTATTAGATTTCTCTTTCTTTTTGATATTGCTGGTGTGTCTGATTTTCGAAGAATTCGATGGTAAGAGTCAAATATATTCACCAATATTTCGCTCTTAAAAGGATAAATGCTCTTCACAGAAATGTGGTTTTTTCTTTGGGAAACGCTTTCGATGTTGATATGAGCCAACAACAATCTAAACAACCTCTTGGCATAGAAATTAACCCACGTTGCCATGAGAAAAATTTTTTTTTAACTTCAAGTGCCATGTGAATCCCGTTCCATCCATCCCATTTCACGTTGTCTTCCTTATCTCCTTTGCATACATAAATAACCTGCCTATAACAGTGCTATTCGTGCTATAATCTTCTGCGTAGAACAAGTTATGACATAATCATAATTGAGCTGAAGATATTTCACAGCTTTTTCGTTCAGATTTTTAAGTTGATTTATGGTTGTCATGAATGAGCGCAATGATTTGTGCTATTGTGTGCGCACTAAAAAGAATTAATAATTAAAGATTTCACACAAATATAAATTGCATTTTTTTCTCTATCGCTGTTAATGCTCTAACACATTCAAAAAAATGTTCTCTTGTACTTTCGATGAGCTTACATTTCAAAAAGAATTGGAATGAGCTAAAATTAGAATTTGAAAATGTTCGCATCAAATTTCACATTTTCGTTTGCGAGACCCTTATTTCGCATGTCACTCTTTCCCATGAATGATCGAAAAATTTTCGATATACCAAGAGGGGGATTTTTTCATTGATGTTTCGTACTCTAGCGTGGTCATCTCTCCATATTGTTGTCGGATCGAGATATGGGGCTGTCAGTGCTCATAAGTCTTTTCTCTACGTGAAGAAAGTGAGCATAAAAATCGTTTTATAGAATATTGATGATGAACGTCGTTGTTTTTTGTTAATTACATCAAAATCATTGTTCCTCTAAATATCTGAGACGAATAGGGACGAATCAAAAGCTATAAAAACTGAGATTCTTCATACATACATCTATGTTAAATTGGGAGCTCCTTTTATGCTCTATGTGAAGCTCATTGGTGAAAAGAGTATCTGCGGTGGGCAAGGTCGAAAAAGAAAATCAAGCACTAAACCAAAACATTTTCTTTTTTCTTCATCAAACGGATTACACTCAGCTAAGATGATATTTCCTTAAATAATTTCTTTAATTCTTATCATTGTCTATCATTTGCACAAAGATGTAACTTGCTCACGAGAGCATCATCTATATTCATAAAGTAGCCACATGTAGATCTTACTGAATGTTTTTTTCATATAGGTTTGCAGTTTTACGTTACTCGTATTAATCGGCCTCTTCTTTGATTGCCTTCTGTTTGTTCTTTTCAAATTTTGTCGGTCACAGTTTAGGTCAGTTTGGAGATGTACATGGTGAATATGCAGGATGAATCAGAAGTAACACTGTGCTGTTGATAGAGATGAAACCCTACGGGTTTTGAATCGTGCTGGAAAATTTTTAAAAATTTTATTTGAAGGCAGTCATAACTGAACATTACAATAAACACTGATCAACGCAATTTCGTGTGAACGCCATGGAGCTCAATGGACGTCTAAATGCGAGATGCATTTTCAAAAGTACTACTCTCTTCAAAGGTAATGACAGCATTATTTATATTTATATTTATATTTATATTTATATATCGAACTGCATAGCGCAATGATGTTGGCAATAGGCTCATATTGAGTAGGCAAACGCAGGTGATGTGCAGAATTGCACAAATTGCTATGATTGTCTCTGCGATCGCTATTATTGTGTCTGCCTGCCTCCCTACTTCTACGCGTTTGAACCCAGGCGCTGTTATGACTATGAAGAGGTGTAGCCTTCGCGCAAGGATGTTGAGGGTTAACTTCCTTTTCCGCCAAGCGGCATTGTCAGCAGCAGTCTGAATAACAGCGGGAATGAGAAGTGAAATGAGTGTAGGTGTTTTCATCAGCTTAGACTTATGGTATTACGTAGGCAAGATGATTGTGTAGGCTGTGAGCTGGTCTAACTTGGCAATCATTAAAGATAAAAGTAGGAAGTTTTATGCACAGATTGCATAACATTGGCTAATGTCTTACACCATAAATCACATAAATCCGTCATTTCCGCCGAAGTTTACTGATAACTAAATTTGTAAACATTTTGCATTCTTTCCGCTTCCATCGTTTCACATTTTCCGCTTTCTTTTTGATTTCCTGTCATAAGTGCTGCTTTCACAAATCACCCATATTATCCTAATAGCATTAGCTATCATTAATTAACGTTATTAGTGCTCATTAATACATTTTAAGGGAAATCAAAGTACATGCCGATATTCCTTATTGCTGTGCATAAAGTTTTTTTTTTGTGGACGAAGTAATTGAGTATGCATTCGTCAGCGCATGAAATAACGGATGGGAAGACGTCTAGGATTAGAATACGCATGAGGCAAGTAAAACCGATGTGAAATATACGACCCGTCCCTAGCTGAAATTAGTGAAAGGCCCACCGTATTAGCGAAAAGTTTTAAATGAAGGAAAAGAAGTTTCCATATACGGCAGGAGTGAGAAGCTATATTATCAGTGAACGACGAGCTGGAACCGCCGGAAATATTAACATGTATACGCACACAGTCGGAAATTGGATCTTTGCAAAAACAAAGCTATTATAAGAATAGGGCAGAGAGGCAGATAGACTGTGTGGGTTTGAAAATCACTTCATTTAAAATGGTTTTTTATGTAACACCACTGAGGGCTATCTGAAAAACTCTCAGAAGGAGCGCATACTAATCAGAGTTTCATAGAAGTGGTAGATGGATTTTCAATCGAGATGAGGCAATAGCGCATTTTCAAGGTGTGAAAAACAGCATCAAAAGAGGCAGTCTGTAAAAATTCGCTAAAGTTTAGCAATCATTTTTACAGAGCTCTTGAAGAACAGAGACGGAAAAACAGCTAATATTTGTGAAACTTTGTTACTCAAATTATGAACTGCTCGCAACTCAGAAAGCATTGATCTCAACAGAACCCAAATATGTTGCTGGATGATCTTCCAGAAGTCTGAAATTTAGTTCCAACGTTCAGAAAAATCACCCAGAGCATCATTGCCTTCCATGAAAATATTCGAGAAACTTTTAACGCTAAAAATTTGCATTTTGCGTATCCTCTCAGTAACCAGTTCCTTTTTTTTTCTTCCTTTTTTTTTAGATTTTTTGAATTAGCCTTTTTTTTCCAACTGGCCTTTGGCATATTATAGGACGATTTTGAATTCTTGCTAAGTTTCATACGTCTGTTATAGTTCACATTCACTAATGTGAGGATTATCGGCTGAATGACACCAATCAATCTACCTTTATGGAACATGCAATAGGAAATATTATCTTGCAATAACCGCTAAGAGTACGGCGTTAATTATTATTTTCGTGGCGTTTTCTGTTTCATACACATTTCTACAACACTACGCATAAACTCTAGAAACCGTCGATAAATTTAATCCAAACGAACTTCTAGGAGAGCTTTTCCGGTTACACTGAGCCACGTAAATTTTCAACTTCACCGTGAATGCCTGCCTGTGTTCTTGAAAACTCTTTGTCATTTAAGCATAGTAAATGAAACATATGCTATTTGTTACAATCGGGCTAAGAGTTTTATAGAATGTTCCATGAAGTAAACAAATGCAGGATGCTATAAAATCAGGAAGTGAGTTGTTGTGAACAGTTTTATTGTTACCTGAAAATCGGAGATTGCAGCACCAGCTGTCACGTTTGCATGGACCACCATCAATAGTGTTGATAAACTTCGGGTAGATAGAGATCAAACGGAACGTGTGGGCGACAAAGATATCAAGGCGAAGCTGTTCGCAACCACAATGATTGGACAAGCGTAACCGATATAAGAATAGTGAAGTCACTCTGCCTTCACTTATATCAGGCTCAAGCTTGTATCGGAATATTTGATAGTTCAGGTTTTCTGAAGGAGCTGCAACAGATGTTAAGGCTTGTAGCCGAGTTCCTCAAATCACGGTCACAGCTAGTTTTTATTCATCTTATGAAACAGTATGATTTCCGCATGAGTTAATGAGCTCCCAATTCTGGGAACGTATTCACTGTGTTATGTGCACCGAAACAAATAAAGGGTAGAAACCTACTGGCTGCATTGCATGCACCTTAGTTATTAGTTGGAACTTACCTAGAGAATTCAGCTTATTCGAGGATTGCAGCGGGCATATTCGCAGCGTTTTTTGTTTTGTTCATTGCATTTACTGTGCCTGCTTTCACTTTGAAAACTCACCTGTGCTGATACGTGGGATTTGTGAAGCCGATCATCCCAGATAGAGTCGATCGCTTTCGTCGCGGTTGCAGCAGCGTTGTGGCAGAAAGTGGGGGAGGGGGGCTTGATTAAATGCCTGCAGATATGGCGGTGAGACTATCTAATGTTACTGTCACTATGGAGCAAATTTGCAATAACTGGCCTCAGGTAGAGTGGGAAGAATATAGAAGGCAATTGAGGTGTTGATGGAAGATTCCACTGATCATTGCGTTGTCGGCTACCGTACGTTTATACAGAAAGCGGGGGCAATGCAAATTACGGTCATTTTATCCAAGGAAGTACGATACATTACTCTCAATTATAGCATTAAACTTTTATGTTTAGATATATTCACATGTCGTTTTATGCATTGATGAAGTTGTTTGCAAGGACAGTTTTTATACTAAATAACACGCTGAAAGATATAAATGGCAACAGCAATTTTCTCTTCACTAAGGCTTGTCTCATATACAATGAATGTTCATGTTAGTGCGTTAACGTTATTCTTTCTCTAATGTATTGAAAATAGGCTTGCGTTTAGTGCACTGAGCTCTTGCTTCAATTTCCATCCTCCGCCTTACCTCCCCCCCTCCTAACCATCGTTTCCTTTCCTCTCATGTGTTGCCAGGGTAAGCCTAATGTTTTACACTATAGATGCTACCCACAATGGTTGTTACAAATGTATTCATCAGAAAAAGTGCAGTGAAAAGAACTCAGAGACCTTATTAGTTGAAATATGACCGCACACTATGCATCGGCAGAATCTCCCAGTGGATGGGAAATGGATCGCTCGTAACCAATCGGATGGTCGAGTCATCCACGATATTTTAATATACGATTTTGCTGGCCCAAAATTCGCTTCAATCACAATAATATGTCACCATTAGTCGTTACTCTGCTTCTTCATATTGACGCAATTTTTCGGCATTTTTACAGAAAATAGAAGTATTGGAGCCCATTCACATACTACAAAACATTCAATTACCGTAAAAAATAGGTGACACATGTCGTGATGTTTCTCAGTGTAGGCTTCATTAGTGCTTTCAGTGATGTGTAACTCTTAGCCTAAATTCCTTTGTTCTAGTTTTTTTTGAAGTTAGAGTCTAAATGATAGCAGATAGGGGATTGCGAGAAAGGATCGGTGAAGCATAATGTTGAAAAGACGGAGTCTTCAGAAAGGATTTAGAGGAAATTCGAATAATTCTTCCAATCCATTCGTCTCTATTGACAGCCACCTCAAAGGATGTGATAGCGGATCTAAGTGTTCGTTGATGTAATCTTGGTTTTACATGTAATTATCTTATTGGTGTATCGAAATAAAGTAAGGTTTCAAGTTTTATCAGTAACATTTTCTTCATATTACTTTGCCATTTGCTCTAGTCCTTCTCATAAGTGCAGTCTTCATTTTTCTTCCACCAAATAACCTGAATTTAATGGAAGACCTACCGTAATATAATGGAGAACTATCGTTGCTCTTCAGCTCCCTTCATATTTTTCTCACCAAGCAAACTGAAAACTTACGTCATGTAGTTCGAAAGCAACAATTGCAAGACTTGACACCTCGTAGATATCATCCTTGCTTGCGCGTAGATGCGCATTACCAATTAGTGATTGATATATAAGTCTTCACAGTATTCAAAAAAAAGTGGTTTTTCCTATTGTAAGCATTTGATCGAAATTTTCATCGGAAGCAACGAATATCTTCATGGTACAGCATTTTTTTTTGCGATGCTTTTCTATAATGTATTGAGCATTATTGGTAAATGCGCTCTTAATAATGCTAAAAGCCTAGAATCAAATTCGAACCACTTTAATTACACTTCATTAAGCATTCAGTTCGTGGCATATGCGGGAGGATGGAATACGATGCTAATATTCAAAATTTCGACTAGTCGGTTAGCTGCAACTGCCCCTCTTTTCGCTCAAGGAAAAATCGACCATTAGTTTCCAGCTATTTCAGAAAACTAAACTCAGCACAAGCAAGGGGGAGGGGGTGGAGACGGAACACTAGCAAATCCCCCTTCTCATCATCACCTCGTATCCTCACCTTTATCCCCTTTCGAGCATCTTGCTCATTGCTGCAGTCTTTTTGTAATCCAAATAACGGTGATGATTTTATGTAGATTTTATGTGCATACTTATCGATTAAATGCGACATAGATTTGACGAATTAACCCCTGTGCATTTTTATTCGAATGCATAAATTTTTATCAGCACTTCCTATCTCATTGTTTGCTTCTGGTGATTTCCTTAGCGATGAACTATTGATGTCTTTTTGAGTGTTTGCCTCGTTTCGAACGTCTTGTATACTTCGTAAGTTTAAAAACGTCATTCTGGCTCTTCCTAAAGAGGTTACCCGGTGTTCGATCCTCCTACTACAATTGTAGGATTAAAGGTTCCCAAAAATTATCGTGAAGGCTGTGAGATAACTTAAAGGTTTTGTAGAATAGCCAAAGGATCATTTTTCGCCTTAACAACCATTCAGATCATGTCCATCACACTTCATCACTATAATCTTCCCGATTTACAGATTATGCCCACCGGGCAGAGCGACAAGCACGCATATTTGATAGACATTACTTTAAATGCGATTCTGTAAATATTTTAATAAATGCATTAATGGTGAGATTGTTTTTTGTGCATATTCGAGCGTGGTTATAATGTTCGTTTGATAGTTACATTTCGAAAACAAGAAAAACAGTGTCGTTGAAGTTTTCTAGATATGAGGTGGAACTACCAGGCGAATCCAGGAAATGTATTTTACTGAATCTAATTGTCTCTTATTTGCATATCGCATATCGCATCACGAACGTAGCGTATGCAAATTTTGTTGCGCAATCGGTTTAATGTCGGTGAAACTTGTATGTCAGCATGTGCATGTTTATTGTGTTAAGAAATAGATTGAAAGCATTGTCAAGCTTTCTTTCAAAGGGGTGCACCAAAGGTTCTCACTTAACTGCAAATGCAATAACGCTGATTGTACCAACCTGCCGAGCGCATTTTGCTGAATGTTTAAATCTCCGTTGTGGTGTACTGATCGCTGTATATGTTTCAAATAATTCAAAACTTACGACTGATTCTTCACAACCAATTTTTGTTTAAAAAGGATGCCTAATCGGAAAAAAAAGTTGCAGTTTAATCTGCCACAGAATATGCATTTCACAGTGAAATCACCGTAAGATGGAAAGTTGAAATATTTTGATCTAGTATTTTAATTTTCTATGCTAAAAGTCGTAGTAAAGCAGCAAAGCAGGCCATTGCGTTTTGTGTTATATGCACTACGTAAATATTCCTAAGGAACATGTCATTTCTTATCACAACGTCACATTCTGCAGATATTGCATTTATATCACTGTGCCTTCATAAGGCAACTTATTATCCTCAATTAATGAACCCATGAAAGAAACAGGAAATTTTGAGGACGAAATTTCTACCTTCGAGCTTCTAAACAGTTTTTTTTCCAATTCAACGCAAACTTTACGAGTTACTAATAATAAAGATGACATGAAACCTATACAACCAGCAAGTATTCTTCAACTAGCGTTCAATGCCGTTCTCTACGTTTGCACTTCTCATCATGACGACGTCATATCCGTGCGTGCATGTCTGTGCTCATGTGCACATGTATGTGCACATATGCTTGTGCGCATGCGCGTGTTTGTGTGTGTGTGTGTTGTGTATGGTGTGTGTGATGTGTGTGTGTGGTGTGCATGGTGTTTGTGTTGTGTGTTTGCTGTGTGCTGTGTGTGTGGTGTGTGTGGTGTGCGTGCGGTATGTGTGGGGTGTGTATTTGTGTGTATATGTGCGCGTGTATGTGGATGCTAGTGTCTATGTCCGTAGTTGCGTCTGCACCAGTGGTCCGCTTGTTTGGTGCTAAAGCCTGCGTAACACTAAAGCTGCAACTGAGAAATTCGCCAGTGATAGTGTACCATGGAATGATCACCTGCACTGTAGTAAACTTTTGCATATATTTTGCAGCACTTTAATAAAAAGAACATTAATCTGATGCAAAATAATTCTTGCAAAGGTGTGATAGGTAGAAAAAGAACCGTAATGCCGCTCATTTTTTTGCTTTTTCTCAAAAATTGGTGAAACTTGTTTGCCCATTCAGCACAATTAGAAGTGCGCACATTATGTGTCGATTAATGACGCCTTCTGCATTCATCAATATTGCGGCAAGTGTTTAGTGCAGCCAATGTACGGACATACAGGTAATACTGCAAAAAGTTGCAAAAAAGTGCGAATACTCATTTTCCATAAATGTTTAGACACTGATTCCCTCAACTATTACGTCTTGATTAAGCGACTGTCAGCAACAAAATTTAATTCATCAATTAGTCATTGTTTATGCTCATAATATATTCAGTGCGTGTATTCATAGTTTATTTTATTTCTACTGAAATCNACTTGTATGTCAGCATGTGCATGTTTATTGTGTTAAGAAATAGATTGAAAGCATTGTCAAGCTTTCTTTCAAAGGGGTGCACCAAAGGTTCTCACTTAACTGCAAATGCAATAACGCTGATTGTACCAACCTGCCGAGCGCATTTTGCTGAATGTTTAAATCTCCGTTGTGGTGTACTGATCGCTGTATATGTTTCAAATAATTCAAAACTTACGACTGATTCTTCACAACCAATTTTTGTTTAAAAAGGATGCCTAATCGGAAAAAAAAGTTGCAGTTTAATCTGCCACAGAATATGCATTTCACAGTGAAATCACCGTAAGATGGAAAGTTGAAATATTTTGATCTAGTATTTTAATTTTCTATGCTAAAAGTCGTAGTAAAGCAGCAAAGCAGGCCATTGCGTTTTGTGTTATATGCACTACGTAAATATTCCTAAGGAACATGTCATTTCTTATCACAACGTCACATTCTGCAGATATTGCATTTATATCACTGTGCCTTCATAAGGCAACTTATTATCCTCAATTAATGAACCCATGAAAGAAACAGGAAATTTTGAGGACGAAATTTCTACCTTCGAGCTTCTAAACAGTTTTTTTTCCAATTCAACGCAAACTTTACGAGTTACTAATAATAAAGATGACATGAAACCTATACAACCAGCAAGTATTCTTCAACTAGCGTTCAATGCCGTTCTCTACGTTTGCACTTCTCATCATGACGACGTCATATCCGTGCGTGCATGTCTGTGTTCATGTGCACATGTATGTGCACATATGCTTGTGCGCATGCGCGTGTTTGTGTGTGTGTGTGTTGTGTATGGTGTGTGTGATGTGTGTGTGTGGTGTGCATGGTGTTTGTGTTGTGTGTTTGCTGTGTGCTGTGTGTGTGGTGTGTGTGGTGTGCGTGCGGTATGTGTGGGGTGTGTATTTGTGTGTATATGTGCGCGTGTATGTGGATGCTAGTGTCTATGTCCGTAGTTGCGTCTGCACCAGTGGTCCGCTTGTTTGGTGCTAAAGCCTGCGTAACACTAAAGCTGCAACTGAGAAATTCGCCAGTGATAGTGTACCATGGAATGATCACCTGCACTGTAGTAAACTTTTGCATATATTTTGCAGCACTTTAATAAAAAGAACATTAATCTGATGCAAAATAATTCTTGCAAAGGTGTGATAGGTAGAAAAAGAACCGTAATGCCGCTCATTTTTTTGCTTTTTCTCAAAAATTGGTGAAACTTGTTTGCCCATTCAGCACAATTAGAAGTGCGCACATTATGTGTCGATTAATGACGCCTTCTGCATTCATCAATATTGCGGCAAGTGTTTAGTGCAGCCAATGTACGGACATACAGGTAATACTGCAAAAAGTTGCAAAAAAGTGCGAATACTCATTTTCCATAAATGTTTAGACACTGATTCCCTCAACTATTACGTCTTGATTAAGCGACTGTCAGCAACAAAATTTAATTCATCAATTAGTCATTGTTTATGCTCATAATATATTCAGTGCGTGTATTCATAGTTTATTTTATTTCTACTGAAATCCTTCATCATTCAATGTTAGAAAAATATTTCGTGCTATGGAACAATATTTAGTGATAGCTGCATTCGCGTACAGGTTTTGATTTCGAAAATGAATTCTAATGAGTGTTTTCATGCCTCCTTTTTAAAGCATAGTTTAGATATTCGATGATTAGGAATGCTGAAGTCTCTAGGCTGTTCATAACTTTGAGAAATTCTTTGATTGTATTATTTCACGCTACTAATTTAAAACATATTTTTATACACTGTGTTCAATCTTAACAGTATTTTCCGTTTTGCCATTTGCAAGTTTATCGCTGCCCTTATTTATTTCTGAGGTTGGCATTCTTCGAGTATCGACGGAAGAAGTTTTTCACACAGCACTGGCGGCAATCGTTTATCGTTCGTTTCTCTCTTCTTCGAATCGAATACATTATCAGTGATAATGGAACTCTTTAGTAGCATTTGAGCCTGATCATCAGTGGGAATTCCCGCTGTCACGATTATCAGTGAAAATTCTCCTTGTTCGCTTTGATATTAGTCGAAATGTTCAAAACTACGAGACAGAATCATTGCTAGCGTCCGTTGAATTCGATTCACAGGCGAAAGCGTCGAGTAATCGATCAATTAGACTTTCATAAAAAATGACTTTCAGTGTTCTGTACTCAACGATGACCCTCCAACTTGGCTATCTTACAAATGCCCCACAATGGATTTATGTGGTTGGCGTTGTATGTGCAACTACCCTATTTGTCGCGTTGGCCGCATTTTATCGTATGCGAAGACCGTATACTGAAGATGACGAAGACTGTGAACAACAAGCGAGATTATTCAGGTAAGCTTAATATTGAGATGCTTATTATTTGTATACATACACCTGTTTACGATCACTTATCAGCATCCTCTTTGACTAGAGCTAACTAGAGGTGATTTAGCTCATATTTTATGCGGTATTACTCCATTATTCTCGCTACGCCATCAATACTCTTCAACAACAGAAAAACATCTCATAACATGTTATTGTTTACGAATCTAACTAAGAGAATTATTTAAAGACAGATAAAATTGATTCTGCCGAAAAAAATATAGAATATAAACACTAAACGCATTAACACTCCCATTAACGATTTGGTTTAAAATTATTAAATTCAGCAGAAAAACGTACGAGAGATAAGATGGTGGAAGGAAAGCATGAAACATAGAACGTGGTGCTAGCGTTATCAGCTATTTTTTGCCGCCAAAAACGTTATATAATGCCATTTTGGTCGAGAAAATTGTTCAACGTTTTCAATGATATAATAAAATCTCACTGAAATTCATAAGCAATTGAACAATATGGTGGAAATTTACTTAAAATCGTGAAACTTTTTACTGATGCACTACAATTCCATGGAATTTCATAAACGTTTACGTACATATGATGATATTCTATCGATATTTCTAGGCAATCTAGAATAGATTAGGAATTATTACAAAACCTGGACGCATTGAATTGATATTAGATAATGACTGCATTTAATTGACTTGTGAAAAATATGCTTTTAACAAATGAAATCTGATGGTATTTTTGCTTCCGATGAGCATAACTATCATCCTTATTGGCTATGAGCCTTCGATTCACTGCAGCTTTTGCTTAATGATGAAAGAGGGATAACACATAAAGATTTTGCCGGTTTTTTTGTGCTTTTTTTGAACTGTTTTTACAAGGTTCTATATTGCGATGCGAAAAGTGCTAAAACCTTGAAATGCGTGATTCATAACGAATAAAACGCCGTACATGTCATTGCTAGCGAGAGTGATATGACCGCTATTTTAATAGCAAAGAAAAAAAATTTTTTTGAGGAGAGCGAGAAACCAGCAAACGAGAATATATTTCTTCCGACACTTAGATATCAATGATTTTAGTAAATAAGGGATTACTGTTTTTATTATAATTCTTATTTCATATGTTATGTTACGAAGATCTGTGATGACATCACATCATCGTTATTATAAGGCGCACTTGCTTGAGAAAGTTCTCACAGATATCTGGCTCAGGGATGTCGGGCATGATGAAAAAATTTACATAAAGTAATTTATAAACGAAAAGTTTTTGATGCTGTAATTTTGCGATTACTTCTAGATGCGCTTAATTTTCCATAATATTTCTAAAGTTCATCTCTGCTGTGTTCATATGGGCCATGCATTTTGGACAGCTAACGACGTGATTAGCCTCCATACCTAATTACCATATTCCTTTGAGTAGAACGTAGGTTCCCCTATTGTTCTCGAAGAAATGCTGATTTCCTTATTAAACCGGTCCTCCATGCATAACGTAGTTCAAATAACCAAATTATGCGCTCGGTAAAATTTCTATGTAAATGTACTATGGCTAAGTTCTTCCTATGCTTGCTTATATGCCAATTTCTGTTGTCTTTGCACATTTTATTGGCTTCCTATTTTCCTTATGATTCATCACTTTTCATGTCAGTTATCAACTGAAAGACCATAAAAGTTTATGGTTAAAATATTTCTTGAAAAGGAGCATCATAATAACTTATAATTCTGGATTTTCACGATGCTCGATTTTTCAATTTTATAAGAAATAAATCAACTGAGCTTCTATTTTTCATAAATCTGACTTTCCATCTAAATTTAGCTTCATCTCATATCATTCCTTCTGATCATCGAGAAAACCTCACGAAAATATTCATTTGTTATTTGTTATTTTGTTACTCTTACTTTGTTCCAATATAAATTTTTCTCGTTCTAAAGCATTCTCAGAAACTGCTCTAATATTCATGGTCAACTTTTCCGCATTTTCTTTATCGCAGGGGAAACGTATGCACCCGATCGTCACTTTTTCTTTTCCTCTAAAAGCTCTACTGTTAAACGCTTCCGCTTCCTCTACATCACTAAAATAGCTTCCTTTCTAAGCTCGTGATGCTTCTAAGTAGCGAATGTGCCGGCTATATCTAAAGTGCAACTTGACGAAAACTTTCCGCAGATTTCACCGTTTTACGCGACTATCTGCGTCATTCAACAAACTTATAAAACCTCTGAAATCCTACAAGCAGTGATGTGTGCCAGTTTGTTTTTTAAAGAATGCATGTACTATTTCATGATCCAAGAGATACGAAAGATCTTCGAAAATTTTACGATTTTTGTGCATTTTTGTCTTGAAGAAGAAGATTTCTGAGCAAGCAAAAGATTTGGTTTGAATGGTAGAAGGAAAATTTGAGCAAAAAAATTTTTACGGATGGAAAAACTTTTGCAAATATTCATAAAGTGGAAATTTTTAGGCGATGCGAAAATATTTTTCCTATATCCGTTTGAACCTTAAATGCACTATCGGTTACAATCAAGAACATTCACTGAAAATCTTGAAAAGCAAGAACTGAAGAAATTGAAGGAGCAGAAAAGTTTATCTGACAATCTAAGACGAACTAAAGAAATAGGAAAATCAAGAACAAATATGAAGACATGCCAATACAGTTGGCATCATATGCGCTTTTTTGTTTTGTCCCTTTAAGCAACCATTCAAGTAAACTTCCTGAAAGTAATCAATCAGCAAAACGATGCCTTCAGATATTAATCAACTTGGCCACTTGTACGGAATTTTTCAAAAAAAAAGTCTCTTTTGTTGTGGACGAGAAATGAACTGATATGAAAAAAAAAACGTGCAGATTTTTTCCAATCTTCAAATTCACAATATTTTTTCTAGAGATAAGGGATCGAGAGGGAGAAAATGCCCACCCTTGTAGCCAATAACACAATGGACGTATACCGTATGCATAGCCCATCATACACTACTTTGGTACATCTTTCGTCTGCACCAGTTCCTTTGAGTTGGCGCGTTTTTAAAAATAGCGAAAGCAACAATAATTTTGTGAAGGTCTACGATATAGAATGCTCCCCTAATAAAGCGTCAAAGGTAGAGGAGAGGGGGAAGAGGCTTGATAAACGTCAATACCCAATTTAGAGAAGCATTTTCGACTAATCCAACGCAAGCATTCACACACATAATTATGTGCTAGCTGAATTATTTGATTTCCATCGACAGATCATCATGTTCTTTTTCTTAACTCTATTTGCTTTCTATCACATTTTCACTCATTTCCTCCGAGAACTCAATCTTCATTTAGTAGTTATCTTTTTTCCTAGAATTGAGGATGATAAAGCACCATCTTTCTAATTTTAAACATTCACCTTCGTCAAAGCTTATTGAATTTTAAATTGAAGCATGATTGAGAGACTAAACAACATCAAGATAAATAACGTGATATTACTAATTTCATCTGACAAACTCAAGTAAACAAACAGATGGTGATGCGTCTTTACAAGAAAATATGCAAAAACGTATTTTAGAATCCACCGTCATTATATACCAAAATGAAAAAAACGCGCCTACTTTTACAAAAAATTCACAAGCACCTTTATCATATTGCTTGATATTCGTTGATGAATATTGTGCATTATCCAGATTATTTCACACTTCAAATGATTTTTTTTTTCAAATATGAAATGCTCTTCACTAGATTGATAGAGTAAATTTTATGACAACCGTAAAAAAGCAAAGAGAAAAAATTCACCGCGCCCCAGATGTGCGACATGCTCTAATTGAGCTTAATGCGTTTGCGGATTGCTCATTGAACTAAAGCCACAGCTGCTTTATCAATATTTCTGAAAGGTGAAAAAAAAAGCCAAAAATAAGGGATGCTAAAATGCTCGGAATTCTGGATTCAAATTGCTTAACTGATAAAGAATGGAGTGGGCAAAGAGAAAATATGTGACATAGGCAACCTGAATGCATCGAGATAAAATTATAAGGTGGAGGAATCATGAAGGGCCACATTTGAGAACCAAGATTGTGATCTATCGCATGCAAATTATGAAATCATGTCCCGTATAATCCGAGCCACAATATGCTGAATATTTCATTCGTGAAGAAAATACGCGATGATCGATGTTGGTTTAAAATATGAGATCAACATTCACATAAATTATGGTTACGAGTTTTTCTTTCAACGACATTTATGACAATTTTAGTTTGTTAACATTGAAAGAATTAAGAATTACCTCGGAAGCGATTTAATACATCGCAATCTGCCTATGTATTCAGATATTGATTAAGCTGTGCCTCAGTCATTTGATCCTACCTCTAAGCAAGAAATAGAATTGGCAAAACGTCCGTATGCTCATGTCATGCTCACCTCATATCACACCTTTCCATCTTTCACCTATATGCCATTTTGTCACCACTGATTTAGGAGATCGCACTTCGAGAATGGGATTTCATACATATGCAATTGGGCATATATGTGGCAAAATATACTGCATTAGAATGAGGCGTATGAGTGTAGGTGAGCGATGACGTGAGTTGTAATATGTTTAAAGTCCATGTCACATGATGACCACGGAGGCATCGTCCGATAAGAATAACGCAGAACTAAAGTAAAGTGAATTTGCGTATTAAACTTGAAATCATGAGGGATGGTCTGCCTTGAACTTGGAATTAAGCTTGAAATCTTGAGGAGTGGTCGGAATGGCAAATTTTAAGGAGGTAAGGAGATTCCTTTTGGTACTGAATGAAGACTTATACGCTTGTCTTCCATGCATGCTATTTTTTGCATCTCTGTGCGACGGCTCTTTTATAATGACACTTTCTGTTATAAGCTTACATAACAAGATATTGTTTATTATTTTATATTATATTCTTCAGAGAATATAACAAGTTTCATCGATAATTTTACATTATTGTTAAAATCGTTTATTATATTATAAGTAAATTATTTTTATTTCGTTCAGCCCACGAAATTTGGCGCCACAGTTGATGTTCGATACAAGTTTACAGCAAGTACAACCGTCATCATTCAAATCAAAAATCACTGGGTCGATGCCATGGAAATCTGCGGTAACCTTTTTTTCGATAACTTTGTTCACCTTTGCTAGAAGCATTTCTCATGTGATAGTCGAGGGATGAATTTTCAGTCCTGCAAGAAAAATCATTGCGTTGAGATCTCTTGTAAATTTTTTTGTTGCATATTGAATTTTGGTAAAAATTTGCCATATAAAGAATACTGTATACATGACAAGACAAATTTTCGAAAATCGCAATCATGTTAGAAAAAATCCGCTATTCATTTCTTCTGAAAGTGCAGATGTTGCTAGGCTCAGCTTTTAAAGGCGTTTTCAACAAGGTGTGAAATGTAAATATCGGTTGAAAATGTATAACAACTCGCATGGAAGTGAACAAAAACTTCGTTTGTGAAGAGCAATTCGAAATGGTCAGTTGATAAGGAAAGTAAG